>CAUYRH010009808.1:0-16006 GCA_963574655.1 Perodicticus potto | reverse complement strand
TTCCTGCTTAAAAAAGAAAACAACTCCTATGAGAAATGGGTTAGTGATAATTTACTTCTAAACACTTTGATAGAACTCATATGATGTTCTTTTTTTTCCTTTTTGAGACAGTCTCACTATGTCAGCCCTTGGTAGAGTGCTGTGGCCTTACAGCTCTCAGCAACCTCAAGCTCTTAGGCTTAAGCAATTCTCTTGCCTCAGCCTCCCAAGTAGCTGGGACTACAGATGCCTGTTTGAGGTTGTTGTTTAGCAGGCCCAGGTCAGGTTCAAACCCGCTGGCCCCGGTATATGTGGCCAGCGCCCTAACCACTGAGCTACAGGCATCAAGCCTCATATAATGTTCTTTTGATGGGAATTGGCATGCTTACCTTGAGGAATTTTAATTTTTTTTTTTAGAAACAGAGTCTCACTTTGTCGCTTTCCGTAGAGTGCTTGGCGTCACAGCTCACAGCAACCTCCAACTCTTGGGCTTAGGCTTAGGTGATTTTCTTCCTCAGCCTCCTGAGTAGCTGGGACCACAGGCACCTGCCGCAATGCCTGGCTATTTTTTGTTGCAGTTTGGCCAGGACCGGGTTTGAACCTGCCATCCTTAGTATGTGGGGCCGGTTCCCTACTCATTGAGCCACAGGCGCCGCCCACCTTGAGGAATTTTAGAAGCTGCTGTAACTTTCTGTAATTAGCTATAAAAGACTTTTTTGTTACTCTTCTGCCATTAATAGTTGTAAAATTTTCAATTAATTGAAGATTGCTGTATCCATTCCCATGTCCAGGAATCTCTCTTTAATCTAGCTCAAACTTTTGCACTTAGTAAGCATGAATAAATTGATTTATGCCTAAAGAGTGTTGAATTTCCCCGAGAGTTCATAACCCTTATCAGAGCATTATACTACACTTTCAGAGCAGTAGTATAGAGCACTTTTTTTTAAAAAAAGACTGAGTTTCACTTTTTTTTTTAAATTGAGACAAAGAGTCTCACTTTTTCACCTTTGGTAGAGTTCTGTGGCGTCATAGCTCACAGGAACCTCAAATTCTTGTGCTTAAGCGATCCTCTGTCTCAGCTTCCTGAGTAGTAGGGACTACAGGCGCCTGCTACAACATCTGGCTAAGAGACAGGCTTTTGAACTTGCTCAGGCTAGTCTCGAACCTGTGAGCTCAGGCAATCCACCTGCCTCCATCTCCCAGAGTGCTGGGATTACAGGTGTGAGCCACCGCGCCCAGCATACAGAGCATTTTTTAAAAAATGCTTTATAACTTGTCGTGCCTTGATAGCATAAATTATCCATTTTGGTAACAACCATATTCCAAAAAGACTTTAAGGCAGGAAAATGGTAAAGGTGAATGTTTCAGTGCAGTACACTGATATTATAGATGATTTGATTTGAGTATCTGAGTAGGGGTAAAAATTAGCCATCTGAAACCTATTTAGAATTCAGAGGGCCTGCTTGGGTGCCTAGCACTGCAAAAGTTCCAGGGATAGAAAAAAATGAGACTGAGCTTGACCTCAAGAAGTTCTGTAGGCCATCTGGAAGACAAACATACAAATGATAACAGTGATAGATCCAAAGTGCTTAAAAGGATATAGTCACCTGGGCTAGGAGATGGAGGTGGAATGAACAGGCCCAGTGAAGATGATGATGCTCAAATTGATTTTGTTGTTGTTGGAGACAGTCTCTCTGTTTCCCTGGGTAGAGGGCCAGGCTCACAGCAACCTCAAACTCTTGGGCTCAAATGATTCTTTTGCCTTAACCTCCTAAGTAGCTGGAGTCCCACCCCACCCAGCCCTCAAATTGAGTTTTATTTTTATTTATTTATTTATTTTTGTAGAGATAGAGTCTCACTTTATCGCCCTTAGTAGAGAGCCGTGGCGTCACACAGCTCACAGCAACCTCCAACTCCTGGGCTTAGGCGATTCTCTTGCCTCAGCCTCTCGAGTAACTGGGACTACAGGCACCCGCCACAACGCCCGGCTATTTTTCTGTTTTGCAGTTTGGCCTAGGCCGGGTTTGAAACTGCCACCTTTGGAATATGGGGCCAGCACCCTACTCAATGAGCCACAGGCACAGCCTCTCAAATTGAGTTTTAAAGGGTGAATTCCTTCTTTTAGTGGAGGTGGGATGGATAAAAGTGATCAGATTCCAGGCCCTGCTCCGCTCGTACCAAGCAGTAAAATATTGAGCAAGCTGCTTAATACCTCTGGTATTTATTTTCTTATTCTGCATTTGACTGCCCTTTAGTAATATGTGAGCCACAAATGGGAGTCACAATATGTAAGAGATTTTACATTATTTTTTTCCTCTAGGTCTTTGAAATCTGGTGTGTTTTACACATGACACATCTCAATTCGGAACAGCCACGTTTTAAGCACTCAATAATAACTACCATATTTGACAGTGTATATCTAGAATATGAAAATTCTATTTTATCTTGGGTTCCTGCTTTAAACGGAAAAGAAACTCCTTGAGAAATGTATTAATTGTAATTTACAATTCCTAATCATTTTGATGGTACTCGTATGATGATCTTTTGATGGGAATTATGGTCATATTTGCAAATACTGCTGTAAATAGCCTTCAGGTTGTTCTTACATAAGGACTATGGCTGGGAATAGAGGAAACTTTATTTTCCCAGCTACTATGGTGAAGTCACATTTTTGATTTTTTTTTTTTTTTTTTTGAGACAGAGTCTTAAGCTGCACCCTGGGTAGAGTGCCATAGTGTCATAGTTCACAGCAACCTCCAACTCGAGCTCAAGTGATCCTTTTGCCTTAGTTTTTCTATTTTTACTAGAGATGGAGTCTCGCTTTTCCTCGAGCTGGTCTCAAACTCGTGAACTTGAGCAATCTTCCCACTTCGGCCTCCCAGAATACTAGGATTACAGACGTGAGCTACCACACTTGGTACTTTTTTGATATCTTTATTTTGAGTATTGATGATATACTTTGCGTCCTTCCTTTTCTCTGCAATTTGTTATTTCTAAGATAGTGAATTCAAAACACAATGAGCACACGGGATTAAAAGGAAATTTATACCCTTTAAACTACTTTTTGTATTTCTTAAAATTTTAGATTAAGCTATTTGGGTACAAAAACATGGGATTTTTAACACCCTTTTAATAGACTTGAAGGCAGTTATTACTGGCTTAGCAGCAAGTATTTATCTTTTAACCTTGGCAATACATTGATACTATATAATTAACATCCTTACTGTTAAACATAAAGCTTTGCTAGTTTTTTTTTTTTTTTTGAGACATAGCCTCAAGCTGTCACCCTGGATAGAGTGCTGTGGCATCACAGCTCACGGCAACCTCCAATTCCTGGGCTCAAGCAAGTCTCCTGCCTCTCCCTCCCAAGTAGCTGGAACTATAGGCACCCGCCACAACACCGGGCCATGTTTTTGGTTGCAGCCGTCGTTGTTGTTTGGCGGGGGGAGGGGGGACTGGATTCGAACCCGCTCAGGTATATGTGACTGGTGCCTTAGCCGCTTGAGCCACAGGCGCCAAGCTGTAGGGGCTTACTTTAGATAAAATTATGTTTTAATGACTATGACTAACAATAATAAAGTAAATATCCTTACATTCATGTTGATTGATGATTATACCTTAGCTAATGCTTTTTTTCACTCTAAGACTTTGTTACCTATGGAGCAAATACAGCAAGTAGTCTTATTTTTGTTTTAGAGACGGAGTCTCACTTTGTCACCCTCGGTAGAGTGCGGTGGTGTCACAGCTCCCAGCAACCTCCAGCTCTTGGACTTAGGTGATTCTCTTGCCTCAGCCTCCGGAGTAGCTGGGACTACAGGCGCCCACCACAATGCCTGGCTATTTTTTTGTTGCAGTTTGGCTGGGACCGGGTTTCAACCCACCACCCTCGGTATATGGGGCCAGTGCCCTACTCACTGAGCCACCCCAAGTAGTCTCATTTTGATGAGGCCTAAAGATGTTGTCCAGGCTGGAGTACAGTGTGGCACAGTGTTAGCTCACTGAAACCTTGAATTCCTGGACTTAAGTGATCTTAAGAACCTAAGCCTCGGCTTGGCGCCTGTGGCTCAACGGGATAAGGCGCCAGCCACGTACACCTGAGCTGGTGGGTTCGAATCCAGCCCGGGCCCCGCCAAACAACAATGATGTCTGCAACCAAAAAATGGCCGGGTGTTGGGCACCTGTAGTCCCAGCTACTTGGGAGGCGGAGGCAGGAGACTCGCTCGAGCCCAGGAATTGGAGGTTGCTGTGAGCTGTGATGCCACAGTACTCTATCCAGGGTGACAGCTTGAGGCTCTGTCTCAAAAAAAAAAAAAAAGAGTGGCTAGGACGCTCCTCTTGAGTGGCTAGGACTACCTGTGCATACCAACGTGTCCAGCTAATGAAAAAGAATTTTTTTTTCTTAGCAGTGGGGGGTCTTACTGTATTACCAAGGGTGGTCCCAAATTGTTGGCTTCCAGTGATTCTCCTGCCTTGGCCTCCCAAAGCTCTGGGATTACAGGTGTGAGCTACCACACCTGGCTGTGACTTGTTTATCATAATATGTTATAAGCATTGCTTGAATCCAAGTCTTATAATGGTTAGACCAGTGTTCTTTTCATTGCATCTCTTCATATGATATTTGAGTATTTTGTTATTTAGTAAATATCAGATTTTTGGAGTATGTATTAAAGAATGGGTACTTCATGCCCTTAGGAAGATTATATTCCAACTAGTAGAGACCAACTGCAGTCCATATAGTAAAAAGTACTTTTTAAAAATTATTAATGGGAGGCTGGGCATGGTGGCTCATGCTTTAATCCCAGCATTCTGGGAGGCTGAGGCAGGTGGACTGACTGAGCTCTTGGGTTTGAGACCAGCCTGAGCCAGAGTGAGACCTTGTCCCTAAAAATAGCCATTTGTTGTGGCAAGTGCTTGTAGTCCCAGCTACCCTGGAGGCTGAGGCAAGAGAATCACTTGAGCCTGAGAGTCTGAAGTTGTTGGGCAATGTGATGCCACAGCACTCTACTGATGGTGACAAAGTGAGACTTTGTCTCAAAAACAAAAAAAATTGTTAATGGGAAAGAAATGATGTAAAGGATAATAAAGTTACACTGAAAATAGATAAGAGTTAATTAGGCAAGATTTTTTTTTTTTTTTCCCCCGAGGCTGGGTTTGAACCTGCCACCTCTGGTATATGGGGCTGGCGCCCTACTCCTTTGAGCCACAGGTGCTGCCCAATTAGGCAAGATTTTTCTTTTCTTTTCTTTTCTTTCTTTTTTTTTTTTTTGCCATTAAAGCAATATTTTATTTTGTCTATATCCCTGAAGATGCTATTACTGTTAGTTTAGTAATACAAAACTACTACATGTTATTTAATTGAAAAGTCTTGGGCTAATCTCTGGAGAATTTTCATAGGCAAACTCTCCTGTGTGGGCTGGATCAGTAAACACTCCAATAAAATCAATTTCCAGGAAGAATGGACCATCCACTTTATCAGCCAAGGTAAATCCTATAAAAGAGATCTTGTCAAGCAGAAGCTGAAACTGAACATCCCAGATTCTTTCTTGATTCGAGAAGAAAAATTTGGAGAAAGGAATCTTGACCTCCTGCCAGTAGGGTCCCTGCATAGGTGAAAATGAAGGAACTGTTCATTTGATTCTTCCTCCGGATAAAATCTGAGTCCTTGATATTCAGCATCCACGGTCGACCATCCCAATAGACCCGGAGATACAGAGTGTTAAACTGGGACCAATCATAAGACTTCTTCCTCTCAAAAGAGCCCCTTGGTATCCTGGATATCGTTGCACAGCATCCACTTTGGCTGCTATCTCCATCCTAAGGTCCCGCAGAACTCAGAGTTCCATAGAGCAGTGCACTTTGGTTATTCTTGCCCATTTTTAGGAATACTTCACTTCTGCCTCCAATTGTCTTACCAGAAGTCACTGTCCACTTATCTAAATCTTCTTTCCCAAGGAACTGCCAGACAACCTTGGCTTGTTCCAACAAGACCTCATGCAGAGAGCAGCCTTCTGGCCCTATCCAATAATTAACAAGTTCATTCTTCAAATGCCTAAAATGGTCCTTTATTTCATCTCTAATTGCTTTATCAAAACTAGCTTCTGGCTTCTCCGGAAAAGTTGTATCCAAGTTAACTTCTTGCTGATGATGTTCCTGCAACCCCACTTGAGTCTTCCTCTGTGAGGAGGCTTTGCCAGAGCCACCACTGGTTTCTGAGGACTATTGGAACAATAGTCTGCAAAGTGAATACCCAAAAAAGGATGCAAGCCAATAGTTGGCTTTGGACATTTTCTGAGAATATAGGTGCTAGTCAGCAATTTGTGAACAAAAGCCATGGTTTAAAAAAAAAAAAAAAGTCAAAATGTAAATTTCTCCCTGAATCATCAGGGAAAAAATCTTTAGCCAATAGCCCAATTCTACCTTCCCACAGTCTGTGACTTCCCAAGATTTTTTATTTTTGAGTAAAGAGTTTAGATCTTCAACTGTGAGTATGGGAAGAAAAAGCTGATGAGACGTCAAGGACGATGATATTTCAGTGTTTTAATGCACAGGGGGCAACTTGAGGGAAGATACAGCTAAGAGAACATAAAGTGTAGGCTTTTTTATTTTAAGACAGTCTGACTGTGCTCTGGGTATAGTGCTCTGGCCTCAGCTCACAACAACTTCTCAAACTCCTGGGCTTAAGTGATTCCCTGGCCTCAGCCTCCGCAGTAGCTGGGTCTATATGCTCCTGCCACCAACGCCTGGCTACATGAAGTGTAGGCTTAAGGAAAGATTTACAAGGTTTAACTTGAAATAATGGGGACAGGATAGAGGTGAAGTAAAAGATTAGAATAAATAGACATCTTCCAGTAAAGAGTTGATAGGCTAGTGGTCAGAACTTTTATATTATTCATATAATTCAGGAACTCTTATGTCAGTGCTGAGTTCATTGTGGCTTGAGTAATATGATAGACAGGGAAGGTTAGGAGAACTCAAGGAGAGGTTGGTGACCATAAACGAGCAGCAGTGTAATTCTTGTTCCTATTGTGAAATGGGCAGGGACCTGATAAAGAATTTGACTGTGAGAAGAGAAAGGAATGTTTTAAAAAAGAAAATAAGTTTAAAAAACTTACAGTATGGGAAATCCTAATTGTAACAGGCCATATAATAAAGTATTTTTTTAAATGAGCAGCAATTGACAGTTTACCTTCAGAACATACCAGTAGAAGCCAGAAGAAATTATTATTAAAGTTCTACTGTAGAATAGGAGGAAAAAGTTCCTCTCTCAAGATAAAAGGAGGTGGGGAATGAGTGGTGGAAGAGAAATCATTGAAGGTACTTACTTTCTGGTGATGTAGGAAAAGAACGTGGATGTTGATGGCAGAGAGAGACACCCATGTAGTTTTGAAAATGCCTAAGGGACAGGAAAACACTTTATTCAAATGTTTTATTTTCATTTTAACATTACCCCATACATATTTTAGATTATATACATTACCCCCAAACATTTGCAGTTTGGGGAATTATGCAAATGTCTTTCCCCCCAAGATAAGCTCTGAATGAGACCTAATTATTTCTTTTCTTTCTTTCTTTTTTTTTTTTTAAGAGACAGAGTCTCACTTTGTTGCCCTCAGTAGATCATAGCTCACAGCAACCTCCGACTCTTGGGCTTAAGCGATTCTCTTGCCTCAGCCTCCCAAGTAGCTGAGATCACAGGCGCCCACCATAACACCCAGCAATTTTTTGTTGTAGTTTGGCTGGGGCTGGGTTTGAACCTGCCACCTGTGGTATATGGGGCCGGCAGCACTACTCACTGAGCCATAGGTGCAGCCCGAGACCTAATTATTTCTATAAATAAAATCATTGTGCTATGAGTAGCTGTAACTACACAGAGTTTACTAAGCCACTTTATATATGTTCATATAATTTATAACTGTTTTGATGAGAAAAGGTACTTTTTGGCTACAGGGAATATGGAATGGCAATGGCAATCTCATAATGATGTTTATCAGAATAGAATTCTGTGTGTATTGAAATGCTTAACATGATACTGTAATTCTTTACAGGATCCTTAATACTGTTAAGGATTCATTTTTAAAAGTCATACTAACAGGTATAATTTACATATAGTAAAATTCATCTATTTTAGGTGTGCTATTCTGTGAATTATGAAAAACAGTGAAATTGGCTCAGTGCACATAGCACCGTGGTTATGGCATCAGCCATGTACACTGAGGCTGGTGGGTTTGAACCCAGCCCAGCCCAGCTAAGCAACAGTCACAACTGCAACAGAAAAATAGCCGGGCGTTGTGGAAGGCGCCTGTAGTCCCAGCTGCTTGGGAGGCTGAGACAAGAGAATCGCTTAAGTTCAAGAGTTTGAGGTGACTGTGAGCTGTGATGCTATAGCACTCTACTGAGGGTGACATATAGTAAGACTCTGTCTCAGAAAAAAGAAAGAGAAAAACAGAGGAAGTTGTATAATTGCCACCACTGCAGTTAAGATATAGAATATTATCATTACTCAAAAAAGTTTCCTTAGGCCCTTTTTGTAGTAAATCTTTTCTGCCCACTGCCTAGTCCTTGGCAACAATGGATTTGTTTTTCATTCCTATAGTTTTGCCTTTCTCAGAATGTCAAATGAATCGGCATTATACAGTATATATAACCTTTTGAGTCTGGCTTTTATTTAACATAATGCTTTTGAGATTCTGTAAGAGAGCTCTTTTTAACAAACTATTTATTAAGAACTATGTGGAAAATTGTGAAGTTTTAGATTTACAGAAAAATTGTGAAAATGCTGCAAAGAATTCCCATAAATCCTGAACCTGGTTTCTCCTATTTTTTAATATATGTAAACTATTTGTGGTCATTGTTAAACCTGCAAGTTTCTAGAATTAAGGTTTTGAAGATGGGAAACTGTATGATGATTTCTGTCAAGGCAGTGACAGAAATTCTGTATTCTGTAGAGAAAGGGTCTTGCTTTTTCTCAGAGGCTGGTCTCAGACTCCTGGTCACAAGCAACTCCCCTGCCTTGGCTTTGTAGAGTACTAGGATTACAGGCATCAGCCACTGCTCCCTGCCGACTACATGATTGTTTATCCTTTCTGTTATCCCTCTTCCACAAAACTAATAATTGCTTGCCCAGGTAGATGTTATGTGAAAACAAGATTTTTTTAGCTATAAAAATTGATGAAATTTTGGGAAAAAATTCCAAAAATATTCACGTCATTTTTCATTGTTATTATTTCCTATTTGGAGTTTCTCAACTGCAACTTAGTTTTATATTTTTATTTATTTATTTTTTCTTTTTTTTGAGACAGAGTCTCACTATGTTGCCCTTGGTAGAATGCTGTGGTGTCACAGCTCACAGCATCCTCAAACTCTTGGGCTTAAGCAATTCTCCTGCCTCAGCCTCCCAAGCAGCCAGGACTACAGGCACCTGCCACCATGTTTGGCTGTTCTTTGTTGCAATTGTTGTTTAGCTTTCCTGGGCCAGGTTCGAACCCACCACCCTCAGTGTATGTGGCTGGCACTGTAACCACTGTGCTATGGGAGCCGAGCCAACTTAGTTTTATTTTTTTCCCTAACTTAAGCCACATTTGAAATGCAAGCATATACCATAACATTTAGCATAAAAGCTTTACTATTTGTCATGTTGGAAATGGGGTAATGTCAAAGTTTGTTTAATGATTCATGTCAAGTGAATGAGTAATAAAGTAGGCAAAAGTTCAGTAGTTATCTTCATAAAGCAGTACTATTGTTCAGATTCTGAGTTAGGTTGAAAAGTTCTCGGTCAGCAAAGTGTCTTTCAATAGGAACTTCATGTTGTGACTGTATCACCCCCATACTTGTCCTCCTTTCAAACATACAGTGGCTCCTATGGGGGAAGGTGGGGGAATTGACTGCTAATGCTTATTAGACTGCAGTGTAGCCATTGTTTTTTTACAAACTAGAAGTTAAGCTCTTTATGAATGTGCTTGTAGTACTTATGCAGTACACAGTCGTAAGAATGGAGTGGTTTGGAGGTTAAAGAAGGGACTGGGAGCCAGACCAGGCTCACTTGTTTTTAAACTTAGGAAGAATCTTGGGAAGACTCTCCTTAGCTTTTCCCATGGCTCCTTCTTTCCTACGTCCAGGTTGTGACTCCAGTTTCTTCTTTTCCCTCACTGCCATATTAAAAATAGTATCACCTCAACTAACTTGTTCTCTTTTACATTACTGGGTCCCCCCACCCCCACCCCGTTTCATTCACTGCCTAAACTTATCGTTTTGTTTGCTTGCTTGAATCAAACTACTTTCTTAACATTTCCAGGGCTATCACCCTGGTCCAAATGATTGGTTCTCTTCTAGACTATTTTAGTTAATTTTTAATTGGTTGCTCAGTTTCCATTTTTTGTGTTCTTGTATCTATTTCATGGAGCAGTAGGGAATCTTAGAGTAATGTAAATCAGATCATATGAATGTATCTGCTTAAAGTCCATGTTTGAGTATGACAACTCCTTCTCCCCCTAGAGAGTTTAATAGATGGTGATTTTTAAGTTTTTTTTTTTTTTTTTTTTGAGACAGAGCCTCAAGCCATCACCCTAGATAAGAGTGCTGTGGCATCCATAGCTCATAGCAACCTCCAATTCCTGGGCTCAAGCGAGTCTTCTGCCTCCGACTCCCAAGTAGCTGGGACTACAGGCACCCGTCACAATGCCCGGCCATTTTTTGGTTGCAGCCATCATTATTGTTTGGTGGGCCCGGACTGGATTTGAACCTGCCAGCTCAGGTGTACCTGGCTGGCGCCTTAGCCCGTTGAGCCACAGGCGCCGAGCCAGGATTAGTTTTTATTGGAAGAATGTATTAATTCACTTTCTGCTGCTATAATGACTATGACAGACTGAGTGATTCATAGAGAAAATCACTTATACTGACTTGCCTTATGGTTCTGGAGACGGGGAGGTCCAAGGGCCTGGTTCTGGCATCTCAGCATCTGGTAAGGGCCGCCTTCTGTGTCATAACATGGTACAAGTAAGCACAGAAGAAGACCAAACTCCTCCTTTTATCAGAAGCTCACTCCTGCAGTAACTAACCCATTCCCAAGATAATGGCATTAATCTGTTCATGAGGGCAGAGCCTTAATGATCTATTCACCTCTTAAAGATTTTACCTCTTTATCTGGGCAGTGGTATCATCATAGCTCATTGCAGTCTCACACTTCAAGGCTCAAGAACCCCTCCTGCCTCAGTCTCCTGAGTATCTGGGATTAGAGGTGCATACCACCACGTCCAGCTACTTTTTCTATTTTTTTTGTGGAGACAGGTCTTGCTAAATTGCATGGGCTAGTCTCAAACTCCTGGCTTCAAGCAATCCTCCCACCTCAGCTTCCCAAAGCACTAGGATTACAGGCGTGCGCCATTGCATTTAGCCAGGTTCCACCTCTTAATATCATCACAATGGTAATTAAATATCTTCTTCTTTTTTTTTTACATTTTTTTAAAATTATTTTTTATTAAATCGTAACTTTGTACACTAATGGATTTATGGGGTTCGGAATACTGCTTCAGTATACAATGTGAAATGCTTACATTGAACTAAGTAACACATCCATCACAATTATACTCATTTCTTAATAGTTTTGAATTTTTTTTCTTAAGAACAATAGATTTATTTATTTTTATTTTTTTAATTCTCACATAAATTGGATTTAATTTTGACCAAAGTACATTATATGAACAATATTTTTTTTTTAAAAATTAAATCATAGCTGCGTACATTAGTGCAATCAAGGGGTACAATGTGCTAGTTTCACATACAATCTGAAATGTTTTCATCAAACTGTTTAACATACCCTTCATGGCATTTTCTTAGTTATTGTATGAAGACATTTGTATTCTGCATTTAGTAAGCTTTGCCTGTACCCTTCTAAGATGCACCATAGGTGTAGCCCCACCAATTACCCTCCCTCCACCCCAACCTCCCCCCTCCTTTCCCATATTCTTGTGCTATAGTTGGGTTATAGCCTTCATATGAGACGTTTAAATTAGCTTCATAGTAGGGCTGAGTACATTGGATACTTTTTCTTCCATTCTTGAGATACTTTGCTAAGAAGAATATGTTCCAGCTCCATCCATGTAAACACGAAAGAGATAAAGTCTCCATCTTTCTATAAGGCTGCATAGTATTCCATGGTATACATGTACCACAATTTATTAATCCATTCATGGGTTGATGGGCACTTGGGCTTCTTCCACGACTTAGCAAATATAAATTGGCCTGCAATAAACATTAAACTTAAGAATGACATTTTCAATGTGATTTTTCCCTTTTTTTTTCAAAATTGCATTAATAAACCAAATATGCCTAACGCTGCAGGTTTACTGAAAGACTCAGGGATTTAACGTATCCTAATTTGTCTACCGTCTTAGAATACACTCCATGAGATTTCAGCCATTTTCATAGATCTGGTCTCAGAATTTAGAGGATAGTGTCTGAGAGTTTTCCAAAGTGGGAGCCTCTAGTGATACATTCCACAAAAAACCTTCACCTTATAGGCTGGTGAATATTTAGGCTTAGACCCATGCCAATAAAATCCACAAGAATTTTAGTATTCCAAAGTTATTGAGTAATGAAAATTTGGAAGAAAGTAGAATCATGATATATTATTAATAAGTCATTTGGTACACTTCTATTGATTTAAAATGATCTCTATGAGAATTGGTCTACATGACTATAAGTAGTATCATCAGACATCATTTTGTCACCTATAATTTTATCACTGAATGATTCGACAAATGTGGCAGGAAAATGTAGGTCAGGTACAGCTACATGTTTAACTCTACCCTATTAATACTGGTTTTGTTTTTCAATCTGTAACAAATCTACCAAACTTAGTCATCATTATTTATCTGGCATTACATCTTTACAAGAGCTAAAAGAACAAGGTGGCACATTACCTAAATATTTGTTTTCTATTTTTTAAGAGTTTCAAGTGAAGTTTGAGATAGCAAATTAATAATGCTTCTTGATTGTCAAAAGAATTTTTCATGAATTTTGGTTTGTTTTGAGAAACTAAATTTCAGGAAACATCATCTGAATTTAGTGCTTTTTCATCATTCTGAAGACCTATTATTATAAAGCATGGAGTCTGAAGGCAAAAACTTATTTTGCTTTGAAAGAAAATCCCCACATCTATTAGCCTTATTATGGTAACCTTGAGGGCAGGATAATTACAACTGTATTTAGTCCATTTAATTCACTCTGCCACTGTGTATTAATAGTCCTAAATGCAAGTCATACATTTAATGCCTTTCTTGACAGATTTTACAACTTACATAAAAAATAAGGATATGAGAATCTCAAAGTATTCTAAGTTCAATATTGGTTTATATCAACAGCTCACTCAGCTAAAGGTTTCCAAAAGTCTCTGTAAAGATTTTGCTTATAGCTTAATGGCCAAAACTTTGTTCCATGGCTATGGCTGGTTCCAAGGGTGTCTACACCCTAACTATTTTACTTCTGCAGCCACCATGGAGAAGGTTGTCAAGAGAGAAATTGGTTGGGAGTATTTACCAAATCAGTCATACAAAGGTACGACTTAAGTTATATGCATGATAATGAATCTGCCTTAATTTCTTCCTTCTTAGATGTAAAATATTTCATCACTTAATTATGTGTTATAATGCTAATAATATCATTTATCAAGCAAGGTAGAATTCCAAGCACTTTCTAAATATTAATGGATTCTCCTAAAATTTTATGAAACAAGTGTTTCATTATTCTCACTTATAAATGAGAAAACAGGCACAATGAAGTAAAGATACTTATCCCAAGTTCACCTTTTTAAGTGGCAAAACGGAGACTCTCTGATGGCAGAGCCTGGACACTTCAAGTTAGGACTGTGCTGTTTCACTTCTGCAATGTCTTGTTTATACCTACTGGTATTACACTACTTGCATTGTAAATGAATTTAATTACTTTTGTTTGTTTTGCATTAAAACACCTTGAGCCATTCATTCTGTGTGAACCGTGTGGATCAGCTCACATAACTTGGAAACACGTGGCCACACTGTCTATCGGGGGTGCACGTTACCTAAGAAGGCCTCATTTCCTTCTTTATATTACTCCACATGTCCTTTACCAGCCATTCCATACCTAACACCTTATAATCTCTGAATTTTAAAAAAAATTCTGATTTTTGAGGGTTTTGCAGAACACATATAACCACCCTAGTCTATTGTTTATGACAAAGATAATGTCCAGTGATTACCTGATGTCTAAAGCCTTCTCTATGCACCTTGGTTGGTTTCCAGAAACTAAATTTGAGAAAACAGCATCGGGATTTAGCTTTTTCTCAATATCCTAAAGACCTGTTATTCTAAAGCATGGACTGTCGAGAGTAAAACTTGTTTGTTTTTTTAAAAAAATTCCCATGTCTATTAGCTATATTACAGTATTATTAAGCATCATTAATAATTTTGCATAGAATCTTGAATAAAAGTCACAAAAAATTCTTTGAGGGGAATGCCAAGCGCCAAGAAGCTGGAACGCATCAGTGATAAAGAAAGGAGGCTCTTCTGACACCTTGCAAATACTCCTCTGCGTGAGAGTGAAAACATGCAGGGTTGATTGAACTATGATGCATAAGTGGATTTAGCTGGTGTAAAAATAATTGTAGTAAATTATTCTGAGAATACTCTAAACATGTCAAAAATACATACATTTCCCTGTTGGTACAAGATCCCTCCTGAGGAGAAAATGCAATCGCGCGGCTCTGACAATCCTTCCTCCCACACTGGGCAGACAGACGCTGTTCACGATCACCTTGAAGGAATGCTAACTTTGGGCAGTGTTTGGAATGTAACCAGCACTCAGACGCAGGTAGCTGTGATACAATTCCCGTTCAGGCTCTGGTGTGGCTCAACCAGGCCTTGGGGTTAGCCTGCTACACAGAAGGAATCCATAATGAAAGACAAGAATATTTAACTATTACCATGTAGTAGGAATGCACTACTAAACCTTTAAACAATGATAACGGTGATTACATAGAAATAATATAAGATTGCTGCATCAGTCTGTGCTGAGAAACACCGACTGTGCTGTGTTTGTGTTCCTTGGCTCACAACCTCTTCTATCCTCACAGGCAGCAATATAACATTTTGCAACTCTTCGCCTCTCTCCCTCTCCCTTTCACACTCTTACTCTGACACTTAACTCTCTCTCTTAAGGCCAGATAATCCCCAGTCATTTTTCCATCTCAAGAGTCTTAGCTTAATCACACATTTTTCCATCTTGAAATCTGTAGCTTAATCACATCTGCGAAGTTGCTGTTGCCATATGAAGTAACATGTTCTTTCTCAGGTTCCAGTGATTAGGACATGGGCATTTTTGGAGCGGAGGTGTAGGAAATGGCTCTTTCTATTAGAGAAACATATTAGATGGATGAACTCTTTGAGGGTGGCATTCATATCTTTTTTATCTTTGCCCCCCAAAACCTAGCACAGTCTTTGCTTGGTATCTCAAAGGCCCTCAGAAAATGTTTACTAGTTGTTTTGATTAAAAAGTATTTATTTGGGGTCTACTATGTGATAGATAATTTTTTAGGTTCTGGAAGGTATGGCAGTGAACTGAGCAAAGTTCTTGCTCCCATAGACCTTACATTCTAACACAAATGAGGAAGCGTGCACCTAGCTAATAAGGGCTATGAAGAAAAACACGAGGAAAGAGTGCCAGGTTCGTGAAGTCCTTTCCGACAATGTGCCAGTTGATGGGAGACTACAAACAACTGAGGAATCAAGGTTTATGGATATTTAGGAGAAGAATATTTAACAAAAAGGAGGGGAGAGGTGCAAAGATGCTATGGGAGGAACATGCTTAGATTTTGAAATTTTTTTTTAATAATTTTATTAAATCATAATTGTGTACCTTGGTGCAATCATAGGGCAGAATGTGCTTCATATACAATCAGAAACATTTTGATCATACTGTGAGAGATAGCCCTCATAGCATTTTCTTAATCACTATATAAAGACATTGATACTCTACATTTAATAAGTTTCACCAGTAC
>CAUYRH010009802.1:0-51940 GCA_963574655.1 Perodicticus potto | reverse complement strand
ACTTTCTCAGCAATTTCCTTCATGGTTTTCATTATCTGTATTTTAAACTCCCCTTCTGTCATTTCTAACATTTCTTTATAGGAGGAATCTTCTCCAGTAGCTATCTCACAATCCCTAGAAGAGGTTGCTCTGGCCTGGAATTTCATGTTGCCAGGATCTTTCTGCTGATTCTTCCTCATGAGTGCTTTCTTGTATCTGTTTCCTTACCCTAATTTTCCTTTCACTTCTTCTTGCTCTTTAAGTTACTGTAGCACTGGCCTAAAGTTTTAATGAGTCCTTTTCCTGTATCACCAAAGGGAAGCCTCTGGGTGAAACCCACTGGCCGGAGATGCCTGGGGTCCTCTTTCCCCACTCTTGCTGTGCCCGGCTGCACAGAAACTGCTACTCGGTCGCCATCCTTCTTTTTTACTTTTCTTAGTATGTCTATGAAAAAGTAAAATCACACAGGTGGCTTATGTTTTTGTCTCACATTTTATATCTATCAGATGGTACTGTTCTGCCATTTTATTCAGAGTTGAAGGCTAATTATCATGGCACGGGAGATGCCATGTACTAAATTTTGTAAAATTCTGTCAGCCAAATAATTCTCACCTTCTATATTCTTATTTAATTAACTCCTACACCCTAGACACTAAGTCTACAAAAGGAAGTTAGGTGTTAATATCATACAGAAAGACAGAAACATCTCCTTTCAGGGGAATGATGAGGAGCTCTGTTTGACCTTGCTAAGTGTAAGGCAGGGCATACAAGACGAATGTCTAGAATGGAAGTGAGAATGTGAAGCTGGCACTCAGTGGTAAAGGGAAAACTCGAGATGTTCCACTAGGTAATTTGAGGCAAAGGGGGAAGGACTCATCTAGTCATAGTTTAAATGTCCACATCTCCCAATGTTAGATGTTTGTTCATAAATAAATTTTCTTTCCATTGCTGAGACTCATTTTCATGATAATAAAGTGGGAATAGTCATTTCTATCTCTCAGTAAATACCACTTTGCCCCTGTTACATGCCAGGCACTGTGTAGGTGCTAAACCCACAGATGAACAATGATGCCCTCCAAAAGCTTTGATCAACAAACGGAGGCAGTAGGGGAGTGGATAATAGTCAGTGTCAGAATTGCCATAGTCTGTAATTACTGAGGAGGAGCAAATGTAGTCCTGGGGTATTAAATCTACCCCTCTTTACCATGATAATGCATATGCAGATTTCTATAAGCAGAACAGCTCTCTTTCTTCCTGGCAGCCTTCACAGCTGCTTCCACACACTCCAGGCTCTAAAAGGTGCTCACTTTGTCCTGTGCTCTGTACACACTTCCCCTCCAGCATCCAGGAGCTATTGTATAGTCAATATCCTGCTCCCCCCACCACCACTAGACTGCAAAATCCTTAAGGGAAAGATTCACAATCTTTTTCTAGATCCTTAGCATATTTAAAGTACTAAATAAATGTTTTCCCTTCCCCCTTTTCCATTCACTTATCAGTTAGAGGAGATAAGAGTTAAGGCTCTAAGAGCAGATAAGGGCTAAGTGGAAAAAGAAAACACAGTTATAACAGGCTCAGGGTGGTTCTTCAGGAAATATCTACATTTTAGGAGAAAAGAGCTCTGCATCATAAAATTTAAGAGAATTTTTCAAAAAATGAGTGGCATACAACACTATCAAATGCTACAGAGTCAGTAAGAAGGCAATTGCAAAAAATAAAATCCATAAAACAAAAACAAACAAGACAGCCACTTTTAGATGGGTCAGTTGTTTTGCATTTATTATTTGAATTCAAATAAAAATACCATAAATTAATTTTAGAGATGACTTCTTTGGCTTTTGAGTATTATAAATATCTGAGTTAAGATGACTTTTTTTGACAGATCCCAACAAAACTCATCAGAAAGCTGGCAGATGCCTATGGTGGGTGAGTATGCAATGGACAGGGAACTCCAGGCAACGTGGGAATCTGGACAAGTTTCATGTAAATATGAGCCATACCGTGACTCTGATCATTGTTAAGAAAATGACTTCAATTTATTTTTCAAGTTATTTCAGGTGGTTGGCTGAAGCATAGATTTCAGGGTATAAGAATATGTGCATCTCACATCCTCTCTTCTTCCTCATGAGCTCCATTCTAACACAAAGATCCTCACCCATGAGGTCAACTGCTGAGATAGGAAAAAGAAGCCTGAACTCACAGAAGCTTGATTCTCTGAGTTCTGGCTTTGCTATTATTTCAAAGAAGAGCAAGTCATCTCTGAAGGCCTCATTTTCTCATGTGTAAAATGTGCCTTTCTATTAAAGCATAAGCTCCTTAGAAAAAGCATCAAGATTCACTTCTTTTTATGCCCATCCCTTGGCATAGTATATTATGTAAAATGGATACTTAATAAAATTAGTTTAGAATGTTGGCTTAAACATTCAATATCTAAAGTTCTAATGTGTACCTAAAAATCCTTTTGATCTCAAATAATAGCCAGATATATTTGTTCAATTCTGTAGAATCAGAAAATTATGCCCCAGGGACTAAATCCATCCTCCTTTTTGTTCATATAAAGTTTTATCAGAACAAAGACATGCACATTTATTTACATATTGTCTAAAGGTAGCTGCTTTCAAATTACAACAGCAGAGTCATGTAGTTGTAATAGAGACAATCCACCCTGAAAAATCTATTTACTTTCTTGCTCTATATTGGAAAAGCTTGTCAACCCCTGATATAGATATATTGTTGAGTTTTGAATACTAAGAAAGAATATTAGATAAGGTCCATGTAGGAATCTGAAAATAGTGCTAAACTGATGGTCATTCTTCTTGGGTATACAATACTCAATCAACTTCACAATGGAAGGAGCCCAGTGGCCAGTAAGCATACTTTTCTTTAGACACCTCCTTTATGTCTGGAGTCTGCATGCTCAAGGAAGCTTCCAGAATAGAACACTGAAAAGTCAGAAATAACATTTAGTCTTAAGCACTGGCTATTCAATAATGTCTAAAAAGAAGGCCAGTCAGCACACATGGCAGAAGCAGTTTTTGCCTGATTAATTCCACTTCACATTCAAGATCAAAACCATGGCCTCAGAAACTCTAGGAAGCACATTTGACCTATTTACATGGTACATCTTCATGCCTGCCTCTTCCCTTAAGAGTTTGGGATTCTCGAGGGATCGTCTTTCTATTCCCAGCACACAGCACAATGCTTAGTGTGAAATGGGATAGAGGCTCAATAAATACTTTTGAACCAAACTGAACTAACAACTGGGGTTCAAGCTGAACAAAGGCACCTACCTTGGTTAAGACTATTGCAATGACACCAAATGAGTTGAAATCTTTCAGTGTAAAAGTAAGAAATAAATAGTAACTGCCTCAGGGTATTTTTCCCCATTATTCTTTACCACTTTCCAATCTGATAACAAAATAACAATAAAATTATACAAAGCTCAACTATTTGCTGAGCACCTACTCTATACAAGGTAAATGGAAGTAGACAAAATTCTCTTTGGTCTCCTGATGTAATTCTTTTTCCTCTAAGATTCCCTTGAAGTCAATTAAGATTACTACTTATGCTCAGGGCATGAAAGGCTGCCTGGCCAGGTAAATGTACAGGTTGTAGAAAGTAATAGTAATGTGGGGACGAAGGCTGCCAGGGTCCACTCCGAACAGACTTCACCCAGAGAATCAGGGTAAAATAGCAGTTGCTTTAAGTTGGCTGGGAAGAGCATGTACCAATTAGTGATGAGCCAACTAGTTCAGATAAAAGCTTGTAATTAATGAATCATTAAGGCTCACACTTTAGGAATATAGAAAAGTCATGAGCCACACAGCATGCCCAGAAGCGATCCTCCAGTTACGCGTCTGTGCTTAAATGAATGCTAATTTCTGAGAGCTTGCCGTTTGTTAATAGCACTGACATGAATCACAGTGAATTTATGAATGATTCTGCATCACTTGTTACACAAGCTCTCCCTTGGGGAATGAAACCATCCTGAGAGCAACTCCTAATAAGCAGAAATTAAGTGTTACTGTCCCTTGCCACTAGGAGGGAAAATATATATTTGTCTGGGGGAAGGAGGGGAAAATGGATAATTTGGTTGCACATAAATAGTGGGAAAGGAGAGAGATGGGCATCTATTTTAAGCCTCTGTGGCCTGGGAAACCACATTCCCTATGCTCAGCACCAAGAGCCCTCTTGCACAATAAATAATTTAGAAACCCCATGAGTGCCTGGCTAAGAGGCCTACTTCCTGAAAGCTACCTCCTTGGCTAAGCTTGGAAAAAGCCATGGATCACCCTGCAACTCAGACAGAATTCCTCCTTTCCACTTAAGGATTATGACCAAGAACCCGAGCCAGGGTACGTCAGGAGGAAACCAACACAATCCTGTCATTGTTTGTGTTATTTATAGCTTATTGTTTTTTTTAAAAAAGTTGGAAATGACTGGACTCCTTGTGGCCAACTTAATATCTAGTGCATGAACTTGGCAGGCACATGTACTGAACAGATTTAAAAAACAAATTCAAAGAGGTGTGGCATACCTTTGGGGGGTGACATAATTATGAGAGGGTCCTTATCTAACAAAAGCAATGAGTATAACCTGGCTCTGTGTACCCTCAATGAATCCCCAACAACAAAAATAAATAAGTAAATAAAAAACAAATTCAAGATATTGTACACTGTTCAAGGGAAATATAAACCAGAAGCTCCTCCTTTCTGATATTTTTCCCCCTGTGTCCCTCTGGGTCACTTTTTACTTTCACCTGCAATGATTTTGATAAGAGGACAATTGGCTTCAATTTTTCAATAAGCTACAATACTTCTGTACAAAATCCAAGGAAGCAAGAAGCCCAAATGTGTCCTGTTTGATTAATCTTTCAATTTTAGCCTAAAGTATGTAATGCAAAGAGTTTTATGCAAAAGATTAATGAGACATGATCAATGTATAATGTGCAAAATACAACAATGAGTAAATGATAAAATGAAATGAAAGGCTACTTCATAACTCCAGGAGAAGGCACTCTGGTTCCAAGTCAATCAAAGCTACATTTTTGAGTAAACAGAAGAATATCCATGGCCCTTCAAAAGCCTCATGTTTTACAGTGTCTTTGGTCAATAAAAAACATTGACAGGGGTAGTAAAAAAGATGAACAAACTAGGATTACTCCAGGAACTTGAAGTTAGTACTAACAAATGTAGAGCAAAGGGTGATTTCTGCAAACTTTTTAAACTATCCAAGGTCACGGACACACACAGTTGAATACCAACACAATATTGGATCCTTTTCTGCAAAATAGATATGAGATCAAATTCCTCTGGGCCTTGAAAATACACGTCCCGCCTGAGATGGCTTTATAAATCTGTCAAGTAGACAGCAGGTGTTCCTACCCCTTGCGCTGACTCCTCCACCCACCACCTTTAAAAGAACAAGCAGGAAATATCCTTTTATACCTATATTTACTGGTTCTGCCAAATGCTTATTTGCCTCTAGGGGGCATTTCTAAAGACTGCAAGGGAAAGTATTTCAGCTATTATGGCTGTCAAACCAGATGGCTCAGGGGTAGGTGTTAGATCTAATGATAAAACAGGAAAAAGAAAAAAAAGAGTCACTTTGGTCAAGTCAGCTTTTATTATCATGAGCATAAAAAAGTCAAACTGGTGTTTGAACTGAATTGAGGGGAGGGGAATGAAAAAGTGTCTTTTAAACTATATCTTTAAAATTTTTTATCTAGCTAACTCTCTTAGACAGTCTCTGACCTTTGACCTAGAAAAATGCCATAAAAATAAAGTAAGTATCATTAGAATGATGCTCTCAGAATTCAAGGTTAGGATTACAGTCGTCACTTTAACCCCCAGAAGAATGTGGAAAATATTCACCTTTAATTGAAATAAGCTTACCTTCCATTTCTAAGGTCTTTGGAAAAGAAGTAAAGTGTTGCAACACTTGGAAATGAACTATTGTATAATATATCAAAGTAGATACTCTTTTGAATGGGCTCTTCAAACCCCTCGAATCAATATTTTACTTTAGTATTACACCAACTTTATTTTCTGCTAGGTTCTGTTTCCCAATGCAATAGTTCTCTTGCATTCTCCATCAATTTTAATATCTCACTTTGTTCTTTTTAAATATACTTTATATTTCCATAAAGCCTTTTATCTCCAAGCATACCACAAACATCAATTAACTAAACCACCCAATACCCCTGGGGTGGGTAGAAGTATCCTATTATCCTCATTTTAAAGCTGAGAAGAGCAGGTTCAGTGAGGTGTGGTGACTTGCTGAGACAGCCAGCAGCAGAGATGGAGTGGTCTCTCTGTTGATGATGCCCAGTTGTTTGCATTAACTAGCAGGACCTTTAACTTCCAACCTCTAATCTTGTGGTTGTTTGTGTGTGATGTGGACATCAATACTGACATCCATTTGAGGAACCAGTCAAATTTTTACAATATAAATCCACTTCTGTTTCCAAAACAAACAAAAAGTTCTGTTGAGAAACTTAAGAGTCTCTTCCAATATCACAATCTTAACTCTTACTTCTCAGTGGGCAACTTAGCACCTAAAAGTGGTTTGGTGAGGACGAAGCTGATTTACTCAGATCAGATGAGACTGAAATTAAACTTTGCTAGTAATAATAAAAACTGCCATTAATTGAGCTCCTGAGCGTGTGCTATGAGTTGGTGCCCATGTGCGTTTTCTCATTTAATTCTGACAATTCTTTGGGGGGACGAACAGACTATTCTTGTTCCCACTTGAGATGTGAGAAAATTAAAGTACTTAGAGGTTAAAGTGAATTGTCCAAATTCAGACAGTGAGCGAGCAAGGGAGTTGGCTCAAATTCAGACATTCCATCCCCTAAATCCACACTTTTAATTGTTCCATGGTGATCATCCCACTGTCTGCGTGAAATGTCACTTACCCTTTCTTTCACATTAGAAATTGCACATTCTCTCTGACCAACAAGAGAGTACGCGTCTGTCAACATTGTCTCTCTGCCTTGTGAATTGCACCGAGAGGTTTAAGGAACAGATGAGTAAGATGTGCCCTATCTCCTCAATAACTATGTACCCTTTGCCAGATGGAGATCTAATTTTTAAAACATTACTCTCATATTGTAATTTTAAGGGTAGTGACTAGGTTTCCTTTTTTCCCCCCGTCAATCTCCAAGGAAGCCACAGATAGTACTAGACACACAGCAGGCACTTTTCCCCACAATTTGATTGGATTTGATGTTTCAATGTTTTCTTTCTTATTTTTTAAAATTCTAAGTGTTTTATTAATCCTCATGGTAACAACACTGGTATGGGGGACCTCATGCCTAAGTTAGAATTTCTTTGCTTCCTGGGGCTTCTCATGCGTCTATGTGAACAGCTCCCATGGGTACAGAGGACAGTAACACAGGGAAGTTCACCCAGCTAGGCCAACATGGCTGAGACCAGCAGTATCCGTGTACTCCCACCTCTTTCCTTCCACTCCTCTATTCAAATGGCTAAAATAATTGCCACTTTTTATTAAGTGTTTATACTGAATTTGACTGTATGCTCCGAGCTTCATGTACTTTATCTCATTTGCCTCTCCTCTAAAAGCCGTAACTTGAGATCATTATTTCTATTTAGACATGAGAAACCTGAAGCAAAGAAGCAAAGAAGCCCTGAATAATTTCCAAAGATGGCACAGATGTAAGTACTGGTGTAGGCCTTTGACCCACGCACTGTGACTCCAGAACCTGAGTATAATCTGTACTTTATTGCCTCCCCATCTTTGGATTCCTGGGAAAAATTAAGACATTTATAAACCAAAATTCTTTTTATAATATCTTAGAATCATTGAAGGTATTAAAGGCAATTTACAAGCAGTGTTTAAAGCAAACTCCAAAGATAGCTTCTGAAAGACCACCAGGTTTTCTTTCACAACAAAAGGTCATTGGACTGAGTTGTGTTTGCAGCTGTAGGGTGAAGGTGGCTGTACAGAAATCCTCCCAGTGCCTGGGCAGAAGGGGAGCGGACTCAAGGTGGACTTGCTGGCATCTCAGGAACAATCACAGGCAGGAAGAAATGGATTTTATATTTTCAAAATCGATTCTAAACTCTTCATAAGTGGGACCTGCTCTCTGGAAGATAAGACAGGAAAAAATGAGAGGGCAGCTTATTAAATCCTGTACGTCCAAGATTTGTGTGTTCTGCCATTTTGCAACTAAAGAGAAGGGCTTTAAGGCCCCCAGAGAGGTTTGTGCTCAGCCTTGGTTACCTTTTCCTCCTGAATAGCAGTATAAACACCTGGGGTGCAGATGAAAGCTGCCTTGCTGGACAAAGGCACAGGAGTTGCTTTTTTTCCTCTATCAGATGGAAGAAAAGGAACTCTAGGAATTCTTTATAGTTAACTATTAAAATTGGTCATTCCTTTTTGGTTTTTTATAGCTTCTTCTTTAACCTCAATCTCTAAGCGCAATCAAGCAATAAAATGTCTCCCTTGCCGAGCTGGAAATGCCAAGGCCTCACCTTATTCCTTCCTCTTTTAAAGCCAGCACCCAGAACAACAGCTTAAAAGAAAAACAGCCTCCATTCACTTGCCAAAAAAGATCTCAGGCTTGGGTCATGCTTTCAGCTTTAGTGTCTGACCCCAAAAATACAAGGAATTCTTCAGGGTCTGTGAGGAAAGCAAGAGCTATCTGAGCTGTTTCATTCCTTCCCCCAAACCATATCCCTTGCTAGAAACCTGCAGCTCAGGATAAAATTACCTGAGGCAACAAAAGAGATCAAAGAGTAAGATCAAGGATGTGGGGGAAGGTAGGAGCAAATGAAAACAGAAATGTGGACAGGGGACCGCAGAGGGAAATGAGAAATATGGAACTCGTTTCAGAAGAGTAACAAGCATAGAGAGGGCAGAAGAAAGAGAGGAGAGAAATAAGACCTCTGAGATAACAGTCTGCTCCTGTCCAGGACTTATGCAGGCAATTGGCCAAAAAAACCCCCATTATCTGGGAGAATATACTAACCACTGAATTCAAACATGAGTAGGACATAGCCCTAACCCTAAAAAAATCATAGTTTAGGTAAGGAGCAAAACATGCCAATAAATAATAGCTGTATGTACTTTAACAATATTCTTCATTATAGTCCAATTCTTTATTTTTCCTCTATTGCAGCAGAGGGCCCATGAATGAACCTTTGACTTGCTTATCTTTCTGTTTAAAATGCCCTCTCTGCTTATATTTCCATGGCCGGCTCCTTCCCATTATTCAAGTCTCAGTTACTATCAGCTGACCTAGCGGAAGTGGTACTTAGTCCCCTTCTACACACACACTTTTGTATCTTCTCCAAAAGTCATTTGAACATCTGAAATTATCCTCCTTTCTCATTCCCCCCGCCCCCCAGGTCTTTCATCCTCCCCTAGGATGCAAGCTCCTTGAGGAAAGAGATTCAGTAAAATGTCACTGATGGACTCATAAATATTTACTGATTATTTGACTAACAGATTGTGTACAATAAGAATGTCACAGATACAATGTGAGCAAGCAATTCCATGGTGTCACGGGGGACAATGCAGAAAACCTCCATTCTGAGAACACTGAGGAAGGCTTCCCAGAAAGGGGGATTTTGTTGTTTTTGTTGTTGAATATTTAAAGCTGACTAGATATTCAACATATAGGCAAGGGAAGCATTCCAGGTGAACAGTGCATGTAGTGACAAACTTATAAAATAACACTGCATGTCAAACAGACGTTGTGTATAGATGATGCTGGAAGAAGATAGTAACCACAGTGGTACTGTTAAAACCCTGGGTTTTACGCTGGGCCTGTTGAGAGCAAATTCTGGTTCTTTTACTAGTAATTAGGTGACATTGGGCACAGTCTTCTCTGTACCTCAGTTCCTTCATCTGTAAAATGGGGTCTCTTTCAACTCTTGTATGTTCTACTTTATGGGATATCAGGTTAGTTAAAATGTGCAAAATTTAGAATCATGTAAATGCTCAAAAATGCACCTGTTATCATGATTGGCAGGTGGTACTGAAGGAAAGTAATAACACACGACAACCCTATGTTTTTCTAAAAACTTTATGCAGATTAACTAATCTACACATGCTAATTAGGAAGTTAGTATTATCAACACCATTTTGCAGATGAGGAAATCGAGAGGTAGAGAGGTGAAGTGATTTGCTTAAAGTCATACAGCAGTTAACAGCAGGATCAAGGTCTCTATCTTAGAAGTCAGTGTGTTTGGACCATGGCTTTCACCATGACCTCTGCCACTTCTTTGAACACCTAATTCATAGGACTTTTTTGAGGAAAAATGAATTAAACTATATAAGTTGCTCACTATAGAACCTGGCACTAAACACTCATTAATGGTATTTTTAAAAATATCTACAGAACAATAGAGCTATAATTAGGATATGTCGATAATTAGAAAACACAGTTTCTATGAATTTACTGAAGGACTCAACAGAATGCAGAGAAAACAATTTGGAAACATATCAGCAATAATTGGCTGGTTGAATTACTGCTGAACAGGCAGTTGAAAGGTGGAATAGCCATAATCACTTGCTTGACCTTGATTTCTGGAGGGAGTACCCAAGGCCTCCTGTGCATCAATCTTTGCCCAGCTGTACTTCTCAACTAATTAATTTTTAAAAGATCTAAGTCAATTAATTATAAAGCAATGGGTTGTCACTTCCAGCTGCCAATTTATCTACATTATAAACTGCAGCTAATTAGTTAGCTTATTTTATCTCTTTCTTGGAAACACATTATTTACATGTTTGCCGATTTCTATTAAATTATATACATAAATCCTCTGAATAACAAGTTACACATTATTCTGGAAGAAATCGTGAAACCAGTTCTTTTGTAAGTGTTCACCATAAGAACAACAGAATGACAGATGGAAAGCACTTTTAGCATACCTAATCAAGTTAATAAATAATCAGGCAAGCAAACTTGACAAGAATTTCATAAGGGAACATGATAAATGCCTTTAAAATGCTATGTAAAGCCAGCGCCGAACCTGGCGCTTTGGTGCTGTTGAGGGATTCTTAGCCTAGAGAAAGATAGAATCAAAATGGAATCAAAGGTACAATTCAGAAGCAGGTAGGGGAGTGGGGGGGGGGAATTCACATCCAACAGTACAGTACACATTGTCTCTCTGGGTGAGTGGCACTTATAACTTTGACTTAAACCGTATAAAAGCAATTCATGTAACTAAAACATTTGTACCCCTGTCATATTCTGGGGGGAAAAGGTGCAACTCTATTTATTCCATGTAAAGGGTTAACTAGCCTTAACGTAAATGTGAAGAGATATAATTTTTTTTTTACAAAGAAGTGTAGGGCAGGAAGGCATGATATCTTTCCTCACCTATCATAAAGGACATAGAATATTCCTCTAACAAAAGGTAATTTAAAAATAGAAAAGCATAAAAAATGTATTTAATCAAAGCATTACATGATACAGAAGCCTTCAGAAATAAAGACCCAAAGACCCAAAGAAAACCACCTATTTTTTATGCTGAGGTTGTCTGTTTTTGTGCTTAGGCTCAATGCAGTTGTGTAGAAATGTGATTGGACAAAGGGTATGATCCAACAGTAACTGACTGAGGGAGGAAACCCAGAAAAAACCATCTGTTCAGGTTGTTCTTGGACTGTCTGTGCAGCGTATCTCCTGGGTATTAGGCAGGAACCCGCTTGTAATGAAAGTCTTCAGAGGAGAAAGGCAATCTTCCTAGGTCTTCTGACTGTCTTTGGGAGAGAGGAATTCTATTTTCTGTGACTCACTTTGGAGGAGAATGAGGGATAGAAAGGAGACAGGAGGGCAGAAAGAGGTCAGTGAGAATATGCCTAAAAGATCCTTCCAGTGTCCCCCAGTTCTAAATACTCAACATGCCAAGGTACCCTACTTTGGAGTATTAAGTTCAGAGTCTGAACAGAAGCTATTATTTTGCTTTGTTCCATCCTTCCTTTCTTCCTGTCCCTCTTAAAAGAAAAGGTCTCTCTCTTATCCAAGGCTAAAACCTCCCTCAAAGCCCTTAATCTCATTCCTTCTCACCTCCTCTGAAGTTCTACAGCATAACCAGCTCTCTGTTTTCTTTTGTATTAACAGTCACTGCCTAAATTGACCCTTTCTCAGCCTACAAACAAGCATGTATCCTCCTGTTTCTGAAAAGAAGTTTCTTAAGTCATGGCACTGCCCACACCAGCACCATTTCAAACTACAGCCTAGCCTTGTGGCTTTCTTCATTCCAAGAGAAGCCCTAAGTCTTGTATCCACTTCTTTATCTATATAAAACCTTTTGAGAAGAGAAATTGCTATGCTCATCATCAATTTAGTACTTTACTCATAATCCACATAAAACCTTTTGCACAGTAAATACCCAACAAGTATTAACTGTTGTGGTTGTTACTGTCATTTTGAGTGATGAGATATTATACCATATTTCAGAATGGAGGCTCCAAAATCAGACACTCCAGGTCAAATTCTGACTCTATCTCCAAACTATGTGACATGAGGTTGAAATATTGAATTCTTAAATATGAACTGTAACTAACTCATAAAGCTGATGAAAGAAATAAATTGAAAAAGGTGAAGCATGAAGTATAAGTAAATATTCACATATACTCTTTAGATAACCCAGTATAACACTCTGCAATTGCACATTTTTTTAATTCCTCCTCTTTCTAATAAGTATAATGAATTTCCTTTGAGGGAATAACTACCCAGTGCTCATTATAAGAGATTGGGTTCTATCCTTGACTTACGAGGTGAAACATGTGACTCAGGTTTGGCCGATCAAAGCACTCAATCCCCTTTCTAGGCATGTGACTCATATCTGGCCAATCAGATCACTGAATTCTTTTTCTGGGGTGTGACTTGGGCCTAACCAGTCAGAGCACTAAATCCCCTTCTGAAGCCATGTAACCTGGCTTTTCCAAGCAACACAATCCTATACTTTGGTCTCCTTGTTCAGCTCACAAAAGGGACTTGCCAAGTTGTTTTCCAACAAAAGGAATTCTGAGATTTTAGTGGGAACTATCAATAAGAGATCTTGTCTCTTTTCTTCCCAAGAGAAATGATAATGGGGAGCTCCAAGAACCATCTTCCTGCCTTGTCAATCTGGAGGGAAGTCAACCCACAGAGGAATACAGAGCTAATCTGACAGACCTGACACTGCTTGAGGCCCTTGAGCTTCTGAACTTAACACCCCAAAGTAGGGTACCTCAGCATGCTGAGTATTTAGAACTGAAGGACATGTTCAGCCTACATTCAGCTATGACTTAGGCCAGCCCTGACCATGTACTTTCATTCATTTGTTAGTAAGTGTATTTCTGGCTGAAGCTAGTTTGCATTTTCTCTTACTTGCAACTAAAGCCCATGTAAATGCTCATCATGTTTTAGCACAGCTGAGTAAGAACTCATTTTGAACATCTTTTCTAGTATCCTAGTTGAGCTCAGTGAATGCTCAGCAAACAGCTGTTGCACAGAGGTGAGAATAGGTGATAGTAGGGAACATTATATATTCATGCCTCCTTATCTTACTCTTTGGACATGGACTGAAGCAAGAGGCAGCATAAAGTGGTGACAAGCACAAAATAACCCAGGAAAAAAAAATAGTATTTCATAAGTTCATAACATCTCTGAGGCCAAGAAAATTCTTTGCATTTGAAATGCCGTCTTTTTCAGATGTTATGGAAGAAAACAAATAGCTTATTTAACAAAGAACTTAACTGATCAAACTAGATCACTATGTCAATAAGAATTTTCAAACAAGTTAATACCTCCCTTGATGGTGAAGAGTCGCATGCTTCTGATTTGAAAATCACTTCCTTTTTAACTTTTAAAAATTATCCTTCAAGGCTATTTTTCCCAAATGTAAACTTTTCCTAAGTTTACACTGAAACCAATGGCATGAAACGCACAGTGAATAAATTCTCCTTTCAGCAAATGTTTCAAGTTTCATGGTTGATCTAGAAGTTGAAGACACCTGTAAGGTGGTCCTGCCTAGCTAAAGCTTGCCTAAAAATAATTTAGCAACTTTGCACCTGGATGTAGTTATTATTTCTATTCCCTTTTCTGGTCATAAGGATGAAGCGCGAGGGATGCAGGGACATGGATCAGTAAAAATAACACAGGACTCAAAAAAAATATTTATTTAGGGGGGAACATGAGGGCAGCTAGGAAGAGCTGAAGAAATGAATGGCATTAGACAATGTATGTGACTTATTTACTTGAATTGAGGGCATTCGAGCTGAAGGAAAGAAATTATTTTGATGCAGATGGCAACAGAAATAAATTCTGTGAATAAAGTCTGTCCACTCCATCAAAAGCCCTGCAGGCATATTCCTGTTCCTTCTGTTGCTTTGCAGCACAAGAACACAACAAAGAAGAACTAGAGCCAGTTAGAAAATCATGGCAACCAGAATCACAGCCATGGAAAGGCCCTGCCCAAATCTGGCACCTTGTCCAGGTCTAAGAGGGTTTTTGTTAGTGAAAGGGCTGCTGCTGAACAATAAGCCTACTCTTGGAGAATGAGAAAGCTTGTTGCCTCTTCAAATTGCATCTGCAGCTGCTGTCCCTTAGAATATGCTAGGCAGGGCCTCTCCTCTTTCTTGTAAAATCTGCCACCATCTTAATTATTTTGTAAATTTTACCCTCCATTAGCTGCATCATGCTGGGATATAAAGGAAAAAAAAAACTTCTAATTTGAGGATTCATTAAACATCTGCTGCTGTTACTTATTTGATGCAGTGTCTGAAATGTGCCGATTTGCTGAATTGATGTGAAAAACTATAATAACCTAGCCAGGCTGGTTTCTGTTTGTTTTACTCCAGAGGTCAAGCTACTGGGAAACATAGATATCCAATGAGATAATACACCAATATTTTTTTTCTGAGAAGGGCATTTATTCATTCAATAAAGATTATTGAGCATCTACTCTTTGAAAGAGTTACGATGATACTGCAGAGCCGCCGTTTTATGGAGTGAACTTTGCCAGGAGAAAGTCTATTTTCTTTAGGATATGTGAAAACGTCTAGGAGCTCATCCCTTTGAAAATATTGCTTTTGAATTATAATCCACATACATGTATTCCATCTTTCTACTTCCCAATTGCATAGCCACATGGTATTATCTCCACTTTGCAAGCTGTGTAAAGTCAAACATGACCAACGACGATGACATGTAGGAAGTGTGAATTAGACAACTTCCCTCCTGCCCTAATGCAGAGCTCTGATTTTGAGGTGAGTACCCGCGATCCCATCACAGCCACTTTCTCCCTTTTCCCTATTGATGGGCAAGAGAAATGTCCGGACAAAAACTCCATCAAAAAAATTATTCTCCTCTGTCCCTACCTAATCTCTCTGAATGATGAAAAGGCCACGGAGTCATCTCTCTAGTCAATTTATAACAGATAATGCTCAGGTTTTGTTTAAAAAAATAAAATTCCTTTCTAATTTTGTATGTGTGAAAATGGTATCTTCATATTATATCCTCAGCCCAAGATAACAGCTTCCTGTAAATAAAAGAAATCAGATTCATTCGTGAAGAAAAAAAAAATCGCACTGGGGCCAGCTCAGGTGAGGCTGAACACCAGAGTAAAACATTTTATCCAAACTTCAAATGATAATCCTCACAAAAGACGCTGGAATGAGGACTCGACTGGCGAGCTACAATTCTCTCCACTGGTGAGAAATTGGCACCAACTACAAGCTGAAAAAAGAATTCCTCTATAGTTCCTGTCCCCAAAGGTTGCTCTCGGCCACATTTTGTCTCTGAAGACATAGAACTGAAATATTATTTGTTCATGTGAATTATATTTTGTTCCTTTATTGAAATTCAATAGAATAAAAATAACTGGTGCCCATTATCCCTTGCCTGTCAGCTCTACCTGGGCTGAGGTGGTGGGAAAGGACAGGAAGAGCTGCTACAGATGTTTAATAGAAGAAAGCCCTTTTGGGAATGTGTTTGCATGACTCACAAAGAACAGTTATTCTTAGCTTTCCCGTCACAAGAGATAAAGCTCTTTGTCCTATAATACAGGCGTCTACTTAAAAGGGAAACCCAAGGTCCATTTAAAGCTAGAGCCCAATAATAAGTTCTCATTATAGTACTTGCCCCAAACCCCTGGAGTTATATTGTAACACTCTTTGCAAGCCTAGAATGAAATGCAAAATTATATTCCGTGCGGCTTTTTCATTCATCAGAGATGTACCACCTGGAAGAAACAATAGGCCCTGTTTAACGTGGCATCAGTGACTAACTCAGTGTCAGGAAACCCTTCATTGAGCAACACAGTTTAATACAATTTGATGGCATACTGTGCTATATAGAAAATTCATCACCTTTTTTTGGATCACCTTTGTAGAAGCAGATCCTATAATCAAACTTTGTGTTGGATAACCCTGTCTTGATTCCCAGAACCAATAACCCAATAATAACATACTGAAGCAATTTTCTAAAGGAGAGCACCACTCTTTGATAGATTAACTAGCAGAAGATGGATGAAGGCAGAAAAGACTCTGTCAGATTAAAATGTATCTTCCCTTCAGTTAGCTTTCTGGACCTCTGTCTTGCCCATTCTCAGATTTCTCTCCTTTGAGTATTTTCATCTTTCCAATGCACTTTTCTCCTTTCACCATTCTATTCAGTTTTCTCTTCTTTCAACATGCATTACGTCTTTCGGACACCTTCTTTTTACCCAGCTCTACACTGGGCACAATGTGACAGAACTTTCCAAGGAGCTCCTAATCTAGAAGGAAGAACAAACAAGAAAAATGTGACAAAACATCGTACAAAGAACTAGAAGGCAGGGAAGCTCAAAGGGCTCTGTGAACTTTAGAGAACAGGTGTCCAGATCTGTCCTGAGCCAGAATGTGACCTTAGTAAAGGATCCTGCCCTAGCTCATAGAAAAGTAGGGCACAGAATTCATCTAACAATTGTCCCCCCAGAATAGTGGAGGGAAAGAAAGAAGAAAATAATAATTCTTATATGTGCTTTTTCTTCTGATTGGAAAACTCTACATAACAAATCTTCCTCATCTCCTCCATCTCAGGAAGCCTTCCATTACCTCCTCTTCCCAATTCAATCCCCAAGTCTGGACTGGGGACAGCTTCCTAATGTGCCACAGTGCCATCCTGAATTTACCTCTTTAAGACTTTCTTTTTTTTTTTTTTTTTTTTTGAGACAGAGTCTCTCTCTTGTCACCCTGGATAGTCATGGCATCATAGCTCACAGCTACCTCAATCTCTTTGGCTCAGGCATGAAATTGAATATATCCAATGACTTAGATGTCACCCAAATACAGTTTTATTTTATATTGCCTACCTCTGGAGTCCCTATTCTCACTGATAATGGTAAGAGAAGGGAGAACATTCGTCAATGAAAGGTAATTCGGCCTCTTTCAGTTCAAGGCAGTTTTCTTTGTGAAACTCTTCTGCCAATTTAAAGCTCAAATTTTTCCCTTGAAAGTCTATCTCTGTCTTCTTAAAAGGAGAGGGCTTTCCTAAATCCCTTGAGATTTCCTAGATCCCTTGAGCTCCCTGAGAGCTCTTTCCTCAGATAGCCACTTGGGGACAAGGAATATCATTATGCTCACAGTGTTAGAGTGGCGCTCTTGTCCCTGGGTCTTCCTTGTACTGAAAGAGATGCCGATCATCTCATTAAGTCGCCAAGTGTCACATGCTGTTATCCTGTGAGATGCAGCTAATTCCTCTGTGTCTTGCATTTTTTGTTATTGTTTTATAATCAAATGTTGAGTGGATATTAAAGAATATGCATACATGCAGAAATATAAAAATGATACAACTCCACCAGTTTAACAAAAAGAATCTTTTGTCGCACTTGTCTCTCAAGTGCCTTTCCTTTTACCCAGTTCCCTCCCTGTTCAGGAGAGCGTATCCTGAATTTTTTTTTAATCACCCCCTTGCTTTTCCTTATAGTTTTCCACATATGTTGGCATCCTTAAACATTTTTTCCACTACAAATTATGTTTCTGAGTTCATTCAAATTGTTGCATGTAACCGCAAATCATCATTTTTTCTTGAATGCATAGTATTGTATTACAGAAAGATATCAGAATTTGTTTATCACTTCTAATATGTAATGGGCACATTGTTAGATTCTAGGTTTTGCTGTGGTTTTTGTGTTTGTAAACTGTATCTTCAGGTGGACATGTGTTAGAATTCTTCCAGAATATATATCATAGAGTGAAATTATTATACCTCTATCATAAGTTGTGCACGTTTTCATCCTTCCAGAAATTGTTGACTTTTTCACAAAGTTGTAACACTTACCAATTGACCCACCATTAGTATACATCTGTTCCAGTTATTCCAGCTTCACCAACACCTGAGATAATTGAGCTTTTTCTTTCTAGTTGGTAGACATAAAATTGCATCTCATTATGGGTTTAATTTGCATTTTGCTGATTGATAATGAGAATGGACATTATTTCCTGAGCTACTGGCATTCATGATTATTACTCTGTAAAGTTAAGTCTTTTCAAGTCTTTTGCCAATTTTTCTTTTCTTTTGTAATTTTTTTAGGGAGCTGGGGTATGGATGTAAGTTCTTTATATTTTTATTATGTATGCATTTTGCTTTGCATGTTTTGCAAATGAAGTTTTGAATCTGTGCCTTTTCATTTCCTTATGATTATGACCAAACTTGCATTTATAATATACATAGTTAACTTTGTCTACCCTCTAATTTAGTAAGAGTAATTTTAATGTCTTATTTAACCTATATTTCTTAAGACAGAGTATCATATCATCTGGTCAATGTCTCATTGTTTTGATTTGCCCATTTAAATTCTTAATGTACCTAAAAATGATTTTTTACAAGCTGTGGGATAAGGAACACAACTTCTTTTTTCCATATGAAAAGCCAGTTGTTCCAGCTCTGTTTAATAAAAAGTATTTCCTTTCCCCAGCAATCTGCAGTGCTGATCCTGTTATAAACTGGTTTTCATACTTTCAAGGATACATTTCCATACATCTTTTTCTGTTTCAATGGTTCATTTTTCTATATCTGAACACCAGCATAATACCATCTTAATTATTAAAGCTTTATTAGTACTGAGATCTGATAAAGGATGTTCAATCTTTGATCTTTTTCTTTAGGAGAGTTATGGCTATTCTCCGGCATTCCATTTCAATGTAAAATTTAAAATTAAGTTGCCAATTCTCAAATACCTTTTGGTATGTTGAATGTATGTGTTTACCATATTGAGAGTCTAAATTCACTAAAGTGCAAATCTCTCTGATGTCTTTTGTAATTTTTTTAAATATAATGATCTGACATATCTTATGTTACAACTATTTCTTGGCACCTAAATTTCTTGGGGAAATATATCTGGGGTTCCATGATTGTTTTTATTATTATTGCCATTATTCTTCTTCTTGTTCCCTATGCTTAAAAAAGTAATTGAATTTTACATTTTATTTTGTATTCAGCAGCACTGCTAAACTATATGATGCAAATAATTCTGGTTTCCTGGCAGTCCTTATAACTTTTGCCTCTTTTCTTAGCCTTATTGACCTGGATATAAATTGAATAAAAGTGGAGCCAGAAAATAACTTTGTCATATTTATGATCTTAAAAAGGAAATTTTTATAATCTATTAAAATGTTTTCTGAATATTTTTCTAGATTCTATTTACCAGTTAAAGATTTTTTTAATATCTCACTTATTAGGTATTTTTACCATTAACAATTACTAAATTTTATTCAAAGATTTTTTATATTGATATAATCTAATTCTTCTCATTTACCCATTTCATGTTAAAAACTATTAAGACTGACATTTTAATATTAAAATAGGCTTCATTGCTGGAATAAACTCAAACTGTTCAAGATACCTTTTTAATATATTCCTAGTATTTTTTGCTAATATTTCATGTAGAATTTTGGTATTCATGTTCATGCATAAGGTGTTTCTATAAATATTTCTTTCTCTTCCTGCTCTTGTCAGATTATTCTCCCCAAGGTTAACTTAGCCTTGTTGAATTATTGCGGGAGGGGAGCACTCTTTTCCTGATTTATATTCTCAACAAATCTAGAGGCATAACATTACCAGACTCCAAACACTACTACAAGGCTATAGTAAACAAAACAGCATAGTACTGGTACAAAACTGTTGATAAATGCCAATAGGACAGAAAAAAGAACCCGGATATAAAACCATTGACCTACAAACTGTTCTTCAACAAAGAAGACAACAACGTACGCTGGGGAAAAGAAGCCTTGTTCAATAAATTTTGCTGGGAAAACTGGACAACCACATGAAGAAGAATGAAGCAGGGCGTTTACCTCTCACCACTCAGAAATTAATCAAGATGGATAAAAGACTTAAACATAAAGCATGAAACTATACGAATTCTAGAAGAAAATGTTGGAAAAACTCTTCTAATTATGTACTTTATTAAATTCAAATTTGATTACAGTTGAATGAGAAAGTTGGCCTGTGCATATTAATCCTTTGAAATTTACTGAAGCCTTTATCAGGATGCAGTGGGAGTCAATTTCAATAAATGAAACAAGTACAGTAAGAAAGAACATATGTTCCCAGTTTTTTCACATAGTGTTCAATATATTCAAACTACAAAAAATGCAATAATCATGATACTCTTATCTTTCATATTCTTACTTTTTTATTTCTTCTTGTTCTACAAATACTAATCTCCATCAATTACCCTACCGTGGGTGATTTATTTATGTCACACGTCAGCTGTGCAATATCTTAAATTTATTTTGATAAACATATGCATTATCAATTTTGAATTATAATGTTTCCCTGGAAAATTGAAATGTTTTTAAATTTGTAGTCACATTCTTTTCTTCTAGTAATGTTTTAGCCATAAGATCTATTTTGTTGATATTAAAATTGCTACATGGTGTTCTTTTATTTTTATTTCTTTTCAATTCTTTTAATTCCAACTCTTTCATCCTTTTACTCTTTGTGTGAAAGCTCTCTTAATTACAACACGTGCTGGCTTTTTAAATCTTTGTGCTCAATTTGAGCTTTTTAAAAATAACAAATAATGATCTCTGCCATAAATGTTATGCTATGTATTATCCCTATATTTGTTACACTTGTATTTTCTTTTTTATTTTCTTTATTAGATGAAATGAGTATTCTTTTGACATTTAATGTTTATAAGTTATAGATTGTATTTATATTCCAGAAGTTTTAACATACTTCATTCATCAAAGGCCATCAATATATTTTTTTGTCCATCTGAATAATCCAAGGACCTTAGAAGCTAATCTAAATTAACTTCTCCCAAATTCAAGGTTTTATATTTTAATGTTACATGGGTTTTAGTTAATAGTAGTTGACTGATTATGCTACTAGCCACAAAGAGAATCACTACAGTCTTGGGGTAAATAAAGCAAAAATTAATATTGTTACTCGTGTCACAATCTGATATAAGTTAGATGTCTCTGTTGGTGATTTCCCCCCATGACCATTCCAGGACCTGAGTTACTCCCATTTCTAAACTTAACTGTTTCTGCATTTACTTTCAGCTATGTAGATGGGCGAAGGAAAATGTGGAGAACTCACCCTCTGTCTTAGCAGCCTCAGACTGGACAACACACAAGACGTGGTTCACAATTGTTTTGGTGGGAACTCAGTCACATCCTCCCAGTAGACTCACCAGCCCCAACTCTGAGGAAGGGCAGGAGCTGTCGTCTCTGCATGTGGCCAGGAAGAGGAAACTTACAGCAATGTCTGGTCCACAGAACGTATTATTGTTATTTCATATAGTTAATGTTTGTTGATATTTACTCAGTTATTTACTTTTAAAAGTTCTAATGTGTTATTCTTCTTGTTCCTCAGGTTTGCCTTTTGAGATTCTCTTCTTTGTGACTGAAAAACATCCCATGAATACTGTAGGTCTGTTAGGAAAAGTCGATTTTCTTTTTTCGAGTTGGAGTCTCACTTTGTCGCCTGGGTAAAGTGCCTTGGCGTCATAGCTCACAGCAACCCTGGACTCCTGGGTTTAAGTAATTCTCTTACTTCAGCTTCCCACGTAGCTGGGATTATAGGCACCCACCACAACACCCCGCTGGAAAACTTCATTTTTATTTGTTAAAATGTCTTTTTTCACCTTTATTCTGGAAATATAGTTTGACTGATTACCAAATTCTAGACACAGTTTTATCTTTTTCTTACACCTTAGTGAAGATACTTTTGACCGCCTTTTGCCTTTCACTATTGTTCTTTTTTTTTTAATAATTTTATTAAATCATAATTGTGTACATTGGTGCAATCATAGGGCAGAATGTGCTTCATATACAATCAGGAACATTTTGATCATACTGTGAGAGATAGCCCTCATAGCATTTTCTTAGACATTGATACTCTACATTTAATAAGTTTCACCAGTACCCTACTAAGATGCACCGTAGGTGTGATCCCACCAATTGCCCTCCCTCCACCCATCCTCCCCCCTCCCCTCCCCTCCCCTCCCTTTCCCTTTAAGAAGGCATCTGTCAATCTAGCATGACTTTGGAGAAATTCTATATTTTCTCTAGAGGCTTTTAAAATCTTCTCTCTTTATTTGGTGTTATGCTATTTACCTATGATGTGTGAGTGTCTTTTAATTTTGTTTTTGAATTTCAGTTATTATCATTTTTATTTCTAGTTCTTCTATTTCTTTGTCCCTGTGATACGTATTAGTTCTTTTTTAAAAAGAACAATATATGGACACAAACAGTTAGGTTACATTGTTTGCATTGGTTAGGTGAGGTCCAAGTTGTAATTGAGACCTTGTTACTTCTTTTTCAAATCAGCTTCTTAAAATAGCCTCTTCTACTTCACTCATGCTTCTTAATCCTTTTTTCTTTTAAACATTTTAAGCATATTGGGAGCTCAGTTAAGCTGGGAAGAAAACTGAGCTGTCAGGTGTCTGAATAGCCAATTAAAATGATTAGTCAAAAATGAGAATTAAAGCTTTAATCATTTACTGTGATGGTGTAAGCAAGAGTATAAAACTGGAGGAAACTCCAACTCTCTCTGTTTCATTTCCTCCCATAGAATGGTTCACACGTCAAGGGTGAGGTGGATCAGCGCAGCCCAGGGGCCAGTCTTATTTTTTAAGGAGGTTGGAAAAAAAGAGTCTACCAATTTTTTTTACTTTGAGGGTGGAAAAGTACTGGGAACTGATCAGGGATGTCTTCAGTGTTGCTCTTCTTCTGAAACAGAGATGCCCGAAGACTCTGCCTGAGACCTCACATAACGAGATCCAGGGGTGAAGGTGGTCAGGCTAGTGATGTGAACATGTGAAAAGACATGACCAGCCAAGGGGGCCTGAGACACGGTCGCACCTCCCTCCACAGACTGCAGTGCACTGCCCGGGCACCACTCCCAAAGTGACTCACTCCGCTGAGGCCCCAAGTGTTGGGAGTCTGGAAGATGAGATAGAGTTCATGGACAAGGCATCTGAACCTTTATTTTAGTCTTGCAAAATTTTCTTTCTCTCTCTCTCTCTCTGCCTCACTCTCTCTTTGTCTGTCTTTTGGAAAAAAAGGGAAGGGAGGGAGGCAAGGAGGGCAAGAAAGAAGCAGAGGAGGAGGAAGAGGAAAGTTCAATCTGAAATCCAAACCCCCAAAGGACTTACTACTTCTGAATTCTTCCCTCCCTTTGGATAGAAGAAAACTCAGAAATAATCTAAAACCAAAATTCTTTGCTTTAGCTTCTCAGAAATAATAGCCTGATTTACTCACATCCTCACACGCACTACTTGTATACTGTGTAATAGCTGCCCGCCTACTGTTTGTCTATTACATTAAGAGTAAGAGTGAGAGCTAAGGTAAGAGTGATAACTTACTCACGTCTGTATCCTCAGAATAGCACAATGACTGATTACACATAGTATTAACCCAATACATAATTATCGTACAAGCAAATAAATTCATTGCAAGGACACTATGCAGTTTTATGAAACTATGGTGACAGAGTACAGCAGGTGGGAACGTGGATGATGGGAGAGTAAAGAGTTTGGGAGGGCAAGGAAAAAGGCGGTACTAAATACCAAATGAATAAATGTTGATGTCCCACCTCAAGTTGTCTAAAACCAGGCATCGCCCCAAGATGCGTCTTTAAGAATGTGTCTGTTTGCTTTTCTGAGAGCTCCCACTCTGATTTATCTTATGAGAAAAAATGAAAAATAAGGAAAAATATACAAGACTTTGTTATTAAATATAAAGAAGATGCTAGTAAAGAGGACAAAATGAAATAAGCATATCAAAAACAAAACAAAACAAAGGCCAAACTCCCTCAACTTGTATCTTCAAAGTAATTGATTGATGTGTTTCACTTTTCCCATGTGCACCTGGAAAAGTTTTATCTGGAAACAGTACATAGAAAACCCTTGTTAAGAGAGGGGTTTAGTGATCACAGATTTTCTTTGAAATGTTCACTCGTCTAAGCTAGGGGTGGTTTGTCTGGCAGGGCAGAGATTGGTGAGAATAACCCCTGGCCTGTGGAGAGAGAGCAGTGAGATCGTACTTTGCATCCCTTCCCACACTCCAATTAACACGCTTCCTGCCTTCATGTGCGTTTTTTTCCTTCCCTTCTTCCATTCCTCTCTTTCTTCTTCAATCCCCTGGAGCCCCTACTAGGTACTAGGTACTATGATAAAAATGAGCCCATACAAGGTACTAGGTACTATGATAAAAATGAGCCCCTACTAGGTACTAGGTACTATGATAAAAATGTAGGTGAATGAGTCTCAGCCTCCACCCTGAAGCTCTTCCATAGTAATAAAATTGACAATACACCAGTAGCAACAGTGAAAGACATAATTGTTAGGGAATAAATGAGCAGTGACACAGGATGCCCTGGGTGGAGGAAGAATGGTAAGTACCCTTATGTTTGGGAAAACAATTTGTCAAGGCTCTGAAGAAGAGAGTCACTCTAGTTTCCCTGATTGGAATGTGTATAATGCCAGGAACACAACTATGACTACCAATTAGCACCTTATCTGTTTCCTAGGGAAAGAACAGTTGGAGTCTTTCAATGTTTACACCTACCAATTCTGTAATATTTCCTTTAGAGGTCTCCATAATTTTTATTTCATTCAATTTAAAATAACATTATGCAGGCCCTGTCAGTCGGATAACACCCAGTCATAGACGACCATTTTCAAAGCATTTCCTTAGTGACTTTTTTTAATGTCTGATATCATAAAGTAGGAAAGGAAAAACTTAACTTTTATCATCCCCAAGGATTCCCAGAGACAACTTCCTGATAGTTTTTAAGCTTCCTGCTTCACCAAGAAAAAAAAAAAAAAAAGGTATCTCTGTTAGAATGGCTTTTATTAAAAAGCCCCAAAATGATACCGGCTGGTGTGGTGTGAATGCTGTGATAAAGGAATGCTTCTACACTGTTGGGGGTGACTGCATTAGTGCCACCTCTGTGGAAAACAGAAGGGAGAGTCCTCAATGAACCAAAAGCACACCTACCGTTTTATCTAGCAATCCCACTACTGGGTATCTACCCACAGGAAAAGATGTCATTTTTATCAGAAAGATGCCTACCAGTATTGATTTCAGCACAATCCGCAGCTACAAAGGTGTGGAATCCACTCCAGTGCCCATCAATTCATGAGTGAATTAACAAAATGTAGCACATGTATACCATGGAGTACTACTCAGCCATAATAAAGGATAAATTAATGCCTTTTGCAATAATTTGGATGGAATTAGAGACCATTATTCTAAGTGCAACATCGCAAGAATGGAAAAACAAACACTGTATGTAACTCACCATGAAAGCAGAACTAACTCATGGGCACGTATATGCATGGAGGGAAGTAAAACTGATTGGAAATTAAGAGGAGGAGGTAGAAGAGGCAAAAATCTACCTAAACATGGACACACTTATAGCTATCACTCAAGCATTATAAAAATGATTAATGTAGCAAAAACATCTGCACTGCCCTAATATTCTGAGATTACAAAAAATAAATAAATGTATACCCCCCAAAAAAAGTTGGCATTAAATTAGAGGTAGATAAAATCCAAGTATAAGTCAAGTATTTCTAGGGACAAAACATTTCACTGTTATATTTTCAGCCAATGTTGCAATGTCCCTTTGCTCTGTCACTTTAGAAAACCTCGGTGGGAATCCAAATAGCTCTTCCTCTAACCTGGACCAATTGTCAAAAATCATCTCCCAAGAGAGAACAGTTTACTCTCATCTTTATGGGAAAATGTTTAATTGTTTTACCAGATAAAATAAATTAAAACTAAAAATGCCCTTGAAAGGATAATAATTTGCTTCAGCAATATTTACTGAATACTAACTAGATACAAGCTACTCACATGTAAAAACATTGCTACATATCTTCAAGAAATGTACAAGCTGGAGTTATACTGTTTTATGTACTAGAAACTATTGACCAAATAGTCATTGAATCAAAGATTATTTGATTTGTTAACTCTCCAGACATGATATCTCCTTGATAGTGATTGGTGTTGTTCATAAAAATCCTTTCTAATAGAAATGTAATATGAGCTACATATTTAATTTAAAGTAGTCAAGTAGTAATATTTTAGAAAATAAAAAGAAAAAACTGAAATTGATGCTTATTTAATTCAGTATGTACTAAATATTATCAGTGAAACATGTAATCAATATTAAAAAATATTAATGAGATATACTCATGAGTGATTTTACATTCGTTTCTGTGGTAGTTAAGTCTGAAATTCGGTGGGTATTTTACACTTACAGCACATCGCAATTCATACTGGCCATACTTTGATTACTCGGTAGTCACATACAGCTAAGTGGCTAGCCTTTTGGACGGCTCTCGTTTAAAACATGGAGAAATTGGTAAAATATTTATATTGTTTATAACACAAGTAGACAGGAAGAAATTATAGTGATCAGGACAACAGTTTATGAGAGTAAAAGAGGTTTATATAGTAAGTATCTAAATAAATCTGAGAACAACAAAAGTAAAGACTGTATACAAATATCAAGTTCAGACTCACAAATAAACAGAGATCCCTTTAAGAAATTGTCTGAAGTTATTTACATGGGATTACTTTTGTTTTTAATTTACGTCAACATGTTTTAAATTACCTTGTTTACAGGCGGAGAGTTCTTAATATAATAAGCCATCACAATAGCAAACGCAATGACTTTTTGGCCTTGCAGAAAGGAAATCCTATACTACACAGGGTCACCGGACTTCAGGGCGGGGCCCCGTTATTCTGCAGTCAAATCAGTTAAGGCTTAATCCAGAGCCAACATGAAAATAGAGACTGCCTGGGTTGAACTTTATGTGTTCAGTCGAGAGGTTCTGAGAATCAAATCACAAACTACATTTATCAAGCAGCTAATACATTCATCTCACTATGTTATTCCCTGGGATTTGTAGTTACATAAATAAGTTACATAAACCAGTGACTAATCTACAAGTAATTAAAATATTCCAGAATGTTGTCAGGTTTTTTTTTAGAAAGAACTCAAGGCCAAGAATAAATCATGTCTCTTTGTGGTAAGAAGCACAAGAAGCACATCATCCTTTAATGAATGCAGGATTATTGTGAAAGAAGAATTAGACAGAGGGAAGGGAAATGGAACTCTCTGATTTCTGTGCTGTGAATTTTTATGCAAAGTCAGACTGGTAGCCAAAAATTTCTTACTGGTATGTAAGACAGATGGGTAGGACCCAGAAACATTGATTAATGTAAGCCATGTGGCAAGAAGTGTTTAAAATTGTTTGAGCTTTGAATCAACAACCCTGGCCTAATCCTTGACCATTCTCATTCATATCATAAAGTCTCCCTAAGTCACTACTTTTCATTCTCCAAATGCTATCATTATTAGCTTGTTATTATGATCCTATATGTTATGCATTGAATATAAAATTTAATATTCAGTCCTATAAAAAATTACAAAAAAGAAAAAAAAAAAGGAAACAGTTCACCAGGTACATCTAGGTTTTGTTTTTTTGTTTGTTTGTTTGTTTTTCTTTTGCAGTGTTTGGCCAGGGCTGGGTTTGAACCCGCCACCTCCAGTATATGGGACCAGTGCCCTATTCCTGGAGCCATAGGCACCACCCACATCTAGGTATTTTGAAAAGACAGGCTAAGGATGTGTTTGCCAATCACCCTCCTGAAGCTAGCTTGTTCGTAGATTCAAGAATAGCCCTTGGAGATCAAAGCTTTCAAACCATTCTTGTTTTGTGAGAAGAGTAAGTCAGAGTCCATTTTAGGATCTTCATACAACTTGCCACGGTCTAACACTTCCTGAATAGAGTATGAGATAATTGCCATCTCACCCAATGGTCTTCAGTGAGCCTTAACAGAATACCAAAACCCAGACATTATGTACTGAGCAGGTGTTTAACAGAAATATCATTACCTCATCCGTGCAGTAGCCTCCCAGCCTTCTGTGACACATTAACAGTATTTGAATGGTTGTCATTAACAACAAAAAAAAAACAACCCAAAACTTTACATGGTCTGTGGTGTGGTTCCAAGTTCCCTGCAACACGTCCTTTGCAAAGTGAGACCAGCCTTACATCTGATCCAGCCACTCTCACTAACTATGCATCAAGCTTATTTCCCAGTCTGACTCCTCATTCCCATAACCTATTTTCCTCTTCACCTTTCTACCTCTCTGCTCTACTTTTTAATTATTTGCCTTTCTCACTCTAATGTAAAAGTACATTATCTCCCTAGATAGTACATTTTATATATTCAGGTTAATATTATTAGACTGAAACATTTCTCTTTACTACCATTGATCCCTGAAGCAATCCTTAAATGGCAATCCATTTAAAGCAGAACTCCAGTCTAGATGCAAAGGCAAGAATCCCCCAGCTATAAAAAGGGCACAGATTTCATTGTATTTCATGTTATTCATCTTAGAGGCTATGCAGACTCTACTTAACTACAGTGTGTATTTATAGCGTCAAAGAACATGTAGCCAAAAAAGCAATCTCATCCCTTGCATTTATGTTAAATTAGGTATGTAGGGAAAGTAACAGCCCTGGACAGAGAATCAAGTTCTCCAGTGCACGTGTCTAGCTTTATATTGTCTGAGCAGTTGATTCAACTTCTCCAAGCCTCTGTTTCCTCATCTGTAAAATGGGGATAACAAAGGACCTACATCAGCATCCCTGGGGGACTGAATGAGATAATGCACAGAATAAAAAAAAAATTAGTCACGTGGTTATTACCACTGTTATTATCATTAATAATATGTTAGCATTATCATAATGCTCACCCATTGGAAAACAAACCTCCGTAAAGTCTATTCGATGTTTAAAATACAGGCTGGAGAAGATGATCAGAAGACAGGTGCTGTGGCTGGGCGCTGGGGGAGGAAGCCCTATTCCTTAGGTTATCCAAGTTTGAATAGAAAACACAGGATAAAGGTTTGATTGAATGTGGTCAGCAAGTCCCATAGATCTGTTTTAACTGATAGACTTCCACATTTCGTTCTCTTGATGTTTATTTGTTAGAGAGACTGAGTCATTAGATCTTCAGAGGAGTTTCTCTCAGTCAGGATTTTGCTAATTGCATCCCTGTGGCATTCTGGGGAAGTTCCCATGCTCTCTATTTTTCCTGCCAATTGTTAGATCCTAGGCAAGATCAGTTCAGATTTGATATTTTTACCAGACTACCTTATAGATGGCACATTGCCCCATGGGAAGGCACATTGGGTCTCTCCTGATTTTATAAGTCACAACTGAAGCTCTGGGTCTTGATCCCTAATGAGAATCAGTAGGGGTGGGGGGAGGATAAAGAGATAATATTGCAGTTCCATCATTCTATCATTTATTTCCCACAACATTTCTATAAAAACAAACTTCTCTTCACATACCTCTTGGTTACACAGTAGTACAATATAGGAAATGCAGGATAAATGCTTAATCTGTCTCTACTGTTGATGTTCTACCCATTTTAAAAATAATGTTTGTTGTCTAGCATACTACACCCAGTATATTTTCCTGGTGGTATGTTTTTCTTAGTAAATATTACTGTGAACCCATTGTTTAAACTATTTAGCATTAAAGTCATTGCAGCTTGTTTCTTTTTTGATGATCAAATTGGTTCGCTTTTTAAAAAGTTGATTTTATTCTAATGGATTCATGCCCAGTGACTGAAAGAATAATCAGACTAAAATTTAGCAAATATAACAAAACTTTAAAGATGATAGCTAACAAAGTTTACATAGTTTGTGTATAAAACACTGCTCACCCAATTAGAAAACTTGAGTTCCCATCCCCGGGCTGCAAACCAGTACCTGTCTATGTCTTCTTAGGAACTGGGCTATACAGGAGGAAGCCAGTGAACAAAGCTTCACCTGTATTTACAACCACTCCCCATTGCTCACATCAGCACCTGAGCTCTGCCTCCCATCAGATCAAATGGCAGCATTAGATTCTCATAGGAGCACGAACCCTACTGTAAATTGTTCATGTGAGGGATCTAGATTGTGTGCTCTTTAATGCTTGATGATCCGAGGTGGGGCTGAGGCAGTAAAGCTAGTGATGGAGAGCAGCTGCAAATACGGAATGAGACCGCCTAGATGCAGGAAGACAAGCTCAGGGCTCCCACAGATTCTGCATATGGTGAATTGTATGACTAAATAATTACACAACAGAATCTCTGTAAGTTGACCACCCAAAGTCAACTTGATCAACATACAGAGATGGTCAACATAAGGAACTAAGCCTACTGTACTGATACGTACCTGCGATGCATGTCCAGTCTATGAAAATTAGTCAGCTTAAGAAGGTGGTCAGTATAGGGGTTGGCCAACTACAGAGGTTCTACTATATATTACAATGTAATAACAATAGCAATAACAAGTGCACAATAAATGTAATGAGCTTAACTCATCCCCAAACTTCCAGCCCCCATCTGCGGAAAACTGTCTTCCATGAAACTAGCTTCTGGTGCTAACAAGGTTGCAGACTGCTGCATAGAGAATATGTTTTTTTCTAGTACAAATGAAATTGTTTCATCTCTCGCCTGTAGGGATCTTCTTTATGTTGATTCCTGAATCTTTTTGACACAAGCTTAGTAGTTTTTGATAACCTCCTCGTTAACTAATACAGTAAAATATTCCAAATTCATTATGTACCTTTTCTGCTGCAAGCATTTTGGTTTGTTTTCATGGAAAATGGCATTTCAGAATAAAAATTTGGGTGCTAGAGGGTTTGTTGCTCTTTGGTTGGTCATGATTTTTAGGCCTTTTCATTGGACAAAATTAGAAATTATTTTTAAATAAATTAACATCAAGATTCCTACTGTATCTTTTGATTTAAATGCAAGACTACAGAGTTTTTACTTAACCTCTTCCACTTTATTTCTGTATCTCTTTTCTTCTATTCTTAGAATAACAATCCTGTCTCTCAAGGACACAAGGATAATTGAATTAGGCCATCACTTTGTCTATTTCCAGATTATCACACAATACTCTTAGAATGAAATACCAGCACTATGACCTACAATATTATTACAGTCACATTACCAGGCTTTAAAGTCATTTTAGAATACTCCTCCTCTGCACTGCCAATGCCACAAACTGAATATACATTTGCATCTTTTTAAATCAGTATTTTTTACTTCATTGATTTTTTTAAATTATGTAAAATATTTAAGTGGTTACAAAATCAAATCTATCAATAAGGCATATTTTAAAAAGTTTAGCTTTCATTCCTGTCCCAATAGAAGTAACCGTTTTTTAATGTTATGGGTTTTTTCTTCATCGTTTTATTTTACATAGTATATTATACTTAGAGAAATGTAGCACATTATACACATTGTCTTCACCTTGGTTTTCTCACTACTCAATATATTCTGCACATAAATGTACAGTAAAACAGGAAAATTTTCCCCAATCTTTTTTTATAGATGCATAGCATCCCCACTGGATGGTTGTGCCAAGGTCTACCCAACTGATCCCTTGTTGAAATACTTTTTAGGTGGTTCTAGTCTTTCACAAACATCAAAATGTGTTTTTGAATTTGTGTTAGTGTAACTGTGGGATTGATTTCCAGAAGTGGAATTGCCAGGTCAAAGGTTAAATGCATATGCAATTTGACAGATACAGTCATGCATCACTTAACACCCGGTGTATGTTCTGAGAGATGTATCATTCGGATATTGTGTCATCATGGTGCAGACATCAGAGGGTATGCTGTGGCTTACTCCCCCAGCAGGCTATGTGGTATTGCTGCCCACCTGTGCAGAAAGTTACTATACTGAATATTGCAAGCAATTATAACACCATGGTAATTACATATTTGAATATCTAAACCTAGGAAAGATACAGTAAAAATGCAGCGTAAAAAAATTTAAAAATGATACACCTGTATAGAGCATGGATATTCCCTCAGCATGAATGGAACTTGGAATGGACATGGTTCTGGGTGAGTCAGTGAGTGAGTGGTGAGTGACTGTGAAAACCCACTGTATACTACTGGGAGACTTTAAAAACACTGTACAGTTAGGCTATACTAAAGTTCTTTCAAAAATCAAGTAATTGTGCTGCAATGTTATGACAGCTATGACACCACCAGGTGATAGGAATTTTTCGGTTCCTTTATAATTTGGGGGGCCTGCTGTTGCACATGCAGTCCTTCACGGATCAAAATGCTGCTGTGTGGTGTTTTGCTGTATTTCCAACCTCCCTCCCATAGATATTGGGTCACTTTGCATTCACAAACATCAGCAATGTGTGACAATACCTGTTTTCACACAGCAATGGCAATAGAGAGTGTTGCCAAATTTTTGGATTTCTGTCCATCGAGTAGTTGAGAAATTATAGATTGGTGAGTTTTAATTTGCATTTCTGTTATTATGAGCATAGTTGATCTTGATCGTATATGTTTAAGATGATTTTTATTTTTTTTAATTATCCGTTTATGTAGCTGATTTTCTTGGTCCTTTTTTTCCGAGTGATTTAAATCTTAGGAATTTTTTGTGAGATTAATTTAATTAGTTTGCCATTTGTCTTGTGTCTTGCAAACTATAATTTGTGTGTGTGTGCCTGTGCGTGCACACAGAGATAGACATATATGAGCATAGGTATATACACATATTTACGTACATATGTGTGTATACATATAATTTATCATTATTGCTTTTGGATTCAGAGTCATAGTTAGAAAAGTCTTAACCACTTCTATTTATAGAGAAATTTACCCATATTTGGGTAAATTTTGTATTCCTAAGATTGCATATTTTTAATTTTTTTTTTATAGAGAGAGTCTTACTTGATTGCCCTCAGTACAGTGCCAGAGCATCACAGCTCACAGCAACCTCCAGTTCTTGGGCTTAGGCAATTCTCTTGCCTCAGCTTCCTGAGTAGCTGCGACTACAGGCCCCTGCCACAACCCCCGGCTATTTCTCGTTGCAGTTTGGCAGGGGCCAAGTTCGAACCTCCCCCACCCTCGGTATATGAGGCCAGCACCCTACTCACTCAGCCACAGGCGCCGCCCTGTTTCTTGTATTTTCTGCCAGCTTCTATGAAACAGTGATAGGTTTACATGTTAAGGTGAAATCCCAGAATATTGATGGGGTGCAGTGGCTCATGCCTATAATCCTAGTACTCTGGGAGGCCAAAGCGGGTGGATTGCTTGAACTCAGGAGTTCCAGACCAGCCTGAGCAAAAGACCCCCTTCTCTACTAAAAATAGAGGCTAGGTGTCTGTGGCTCAAGAGGCTAAGGTGCCAGCCACATACACCTGAGCTGGCGGGTTTGAATCCAGCCCGGGGCCTGCCAAACGACAGCTGCAACCAAAAAATAGCTGGGCGTTATGGCGGCCACCTGTAGTCCCAGATACTTGAGAGGCGGAGGCAGGAGAATCGCTTGAGCTTAGGAGTTGGAGGTTGCAGTGAGCTGTGATGCCACAGCACTCTACCCAGGGCAATAGCTTGAGGCTCTGTCTCAAAAAAAAAAAAAAAATAGAAAAACTGGCTTGGCGCCCCTAGCTCAGTGGTTAGGGTGCCAGCCACATACACCAGGGCTGGTGGGTTTGAACCCAGGCTGGGCCTACTAAAACAACAATGACAACTACAACAACAAAATAGCTCAGGCTGTAGTCCCAGCTACTTGGAAGGCTGAGGGAAGAGAATCGCTTAAACCCAATAGTTGGAGGTTGCTGTGAATTGTAATGCCATGGCACTCTACCAAGGGTGACATAGTGAGACTACGTCTCCAAAATAAATAAATAAATAAAAATAGAAAAACAGGTAAGAGGATTGCTGATCCCATGAGCTGGAGGTTGCTGTGAGCTATGATGCCACATCACCCTACCCAGGGTGACAGCTTGAAAAAAAAAATCGGCTTGGCGCCTGTGGCTCAAGCGGCTAAGGCGCCAGCCACATACACCTGAGCTGGCAGGTTTGAATCCAGCCTGGGCCCGCCAAACAATGGCTGCAACAAAAAGTAGCCGGGCATTGTGGCAGGCGCCTGTAGTCCCGGCTATTTGGGAGGTAGAGGCAGGAGATTCGCTTGAGCCCAGGAGTTGGAGGTTGCTGTGAGCTGTGATGCCATAGCACTCTACCAGGGTGATAGCTTGAGACTCTGTCTCAAAAAATAAATAAATAAATAAATAAATAAATAAGATAAAAAAAGAAAAAAAGAAATCCCAGAACATGGTGCTATTATTTCCCATTTTACAGAGAAAAAAAATTGGTACAGAGTTTGCTTCAGCAGCATATATATATATATGTGTGTGTTTTTTTTTGTAGAGACAGAGTCTCACTTTATCGCCCTCGGTAGAGTGCTGTGGCGTCACACAGCTCACAGCAACCTCCAACTCCTGGGCTTAGGCAATTCTCTTGCCTCAGCCTCCCGAGTAGTTAGGACTACAGGTGCCCACCACAAAGCCCGGCTAGTTTTCTGGGGTTTTTTTTGCAGTTCGCCAAGGCCGGGTTTGAACCCGCCACCTTCGGTATATGGGGCCGGTGCCCTACTCACAGGTGCCGCCCCTAAACCTTTTTTCTTTATAAATTAAATACAGTGCTGAGCATGGTGGCTCAGGCCTGTAATCCTCCTCTGGAAGGCCAAGGCAAGTAGATTGCTTGAGCTTACAAGTTGGAGACCAGCCTAAGCAAGAGGGAGAACCAGTCTCCACTAAAAAATAGAAAAATTGAGACAAGAGGATTGCTTGAAACCAAGTTGGAGGTTGCTGTGCGCTATGATGCCAGAGCACTCTACCCAGGGCAATAGCTTGAGACTCTATCTCAAAAAAAAAAAAAAGAGGTGTTGAGAAGTACTCTGCCCAAGATCACATAGCACATAGGTCCTGAAGTTAATGTTCAAACCCAGAATAACTGACCCTAGAACCTTGCTCTTGTGCTATATAAATAGGAACACAATTCTGACATAGCCTACGACATATGTGAACCTTGAAGACATTATGCAAAGTAATGTAAGCCAAACACAAGGGGCAGCATGATGGTTCATACCTATAATCCCAGCACTTTGAGAGGCCAACATGAGAGAATCACTTGAGGCTAGGAGTTCTATTTTTTTGTTGTTTTTTTTGAGATCAAGTCTCACTATGTCACACTCGGTAGAGCGCTGTGGCATCGCAACTCCACAGCAACCTCAAACTCTTGGGCTTAGGCGATTCTCTTGCCTCAGCCTCCCAAGTAGCTAGGACTACAGGCAACCACCATAACACCTGGCTATTTTGTTGTTGTTGCAGTTGTCATTGTTGATTTTAGCTGGCCCTGGCTGCGTTTGAACCCAGCAGGCTTGGTGTATGTGCCCGACGCCCTACCCATTGAGCTATGGGTGCCTCCAGAATCTAGGAGTTCTAAACCAGCCTGGGCCACATAGTAAGACCCTATTCTCTACAAAAAAAAAAAAAAAAAAAATAGAAAAATCAGCTGGGCATGGTGGCTAAGGTAGATAGATCCCTTGAGCCCAGGATTTTGAGGTTGAGCTATGATGATGCCATTGCACTTTACATAGGGCAACAGAGACTCTGTGTCAAACAAACACAAGCCCAACACAAAAGAACAAATATCGATGATCTGTTCATAGGAGGTTCCTAAAGTAATCAAATTCACAGAGACAGAAAGTAGAATGGTGGATGCCAGGGGCTGGGGAGCAGGTGGTGAGTTAGTATTTCATGGGGACATAGTTTCAGTCCAGGCTGGAGTGCAGTGGCTATTCACAACAGTGTCAAATTCCAGGGCTCAAGCAATTCTCATGCCTCAGCTTCCTGATCATGGGACTATAGCATCCATTATTTTGCCTGGCTGGAATTATTCTTTTAATTTTCTTATCAGAAAATTCAATTTTAATTTTGTGTTCATTGCTAGTATACAGAAATACAGCTGATCTTTGTGTTTTGATTTTGTGCAGTGCAACTTTGCTGCTGCCTTCATTTATTTGTTCTAGCAGTTTTATTATGGATCCTTTAGGGTTTTCTACCTAATATGATCAAGTCATCTGCAAAGAGGGATAATTTTACTTTTTCCTTTCTAACTTGAATGCTCCTTTTTTCTTTTCTCATTGCTCTGGTCAAACCCCCATTACTGTGTTGAACAAAAGGGGTGAATGGGACATCTTTGTCTTGTTCCTTATCTTAGGAAACAAGCTTTCCGTGAACACAGTATGATGTGAGGTTGAGGCTTCTCATACATGGCCTTTCTTGTGTTGTAGAAGTTACATTCTGTTCCTAGTTTAAGACTTTTTTTGTTTTGTTTTTGTTATAAAAGGGCATTGATATTGTCAAATGCTTCCACAGTCCAGGATGTTTCAGACCTCTTTGCATAGTCATACACACACACACACACACATATATATATACACACATATTTCTTTTCTTTTTTTTTTTTTTGAGACAGTCTTACTCTATCTTTCTGGGTAGAGTCATGTGATGTCATAGCTCACAGCAACCTCAAACTCCTGGGCTCTGGTAATCCTCTTGCCTCACCCTCCCAAGTAGCTGGGACTACAGGTGTGAGCCACCACACCTGGCTAATTTTTGGCATAATGCCAGCATTAATTCAGCCAGACCAGACATCAACTCAGGCATGGAGGGCAGGTGTAACATACTTTACTCAGTTCACATGGTGGCAGGAGGCCCACGCATGGCAAGTCTGCCCTACTTCCTGGAGGCCGGGAAACTAAGTTACACATTGCAGTCTGTGATCCACAATCTGCACATGGGAAAGGTCCTGTTCCCCTTTTTACCCAGGGAAACAAAAATGGCAACATGCCAAGCAGCAGTTACATAACCATACTTCACTATACAGAGTTATGGCTATCTAGAAATACGTGGTACCTTCCGGCAAGGCCATGGGAGAGAAAGCCTTTCCTTACCCTACAGATGGGGTGTCACTCTTACTCAGGCTGGTCTCGAACTCCTAAACTCAAGCAATCCACCCACCTTGACCCCTTAGAGTGCTAGGATTTCAAGTGTGAGCCACTCTGCCTGGCCAACACAGCCATATTTTTACGGGCCTCCAGAATGCCTTCACTCTGCCTACCTGGACTTCTGGGCCCAGACTTAGGGTCTGACTCTCTGGTTCCCTACTGACTCCTTTGGGTTGCCTAAAACTTAACATGAAACAGCCCAACTCTGGTTTATTTCAGCGTAAACTGAAGGCACCAGAAGGAGATGATAGTGCTTGGTGTCCCTGGGAAAATGCACTGAGGGTGAGGTGGCGAGGCGAGGAGAGAAGGAGAGAGGGAGAGAGGGGGGGAGAGAGAGAGAGAGGGAGAGAGAAATAGAGAGACAGAGAGAGAGGCAAAAAAACAAAATTTTTTTTGAGACAGAGTCTCACTATGTTGCCCTCGGTAGAGTGCCATGGCATTGCAGCTCACAGCAACCTCAAACTCTGGGCTTAAGTGATTCTCTCGCCTCAGCCTCCCTAGTAGCTTGGACTAAGGGCACCTGCCACAACACCTGGTTATTTTTTTGTAGCAGTTCTTGTTTTTAGCTGGACTGGGCTGGGTTCAAACCTGCCAGCTCAGGTGTATGAGGCCACTGAGCTACAGGTGCCTGTCTTTTTTTTTTTCTGAGACAGAGTCTCACTTTATCACCCTGGGTAGGGTGCCATGGCGTCACACAGCTCACAGCAACCTCCAACTCCTGGGCTTAGGCGATTCTTTTTCTTCATTTTTTTTTTTTTTTTTTTGCAGTTTTTGGCCAGGGCTGGGTTTGAACCTGCCACCTCTGGCATATGGGGCCGGCGCCCTACTCCTTTGAGCCACAGCCTCAGCCCCCCAAGTAGCTGGGAGTATAGGCACCCACCACAATGCCTGGCTATTTTTTTTTTTTTTTTGAGACAGAGCCTCAAACTGTCACCCTGGATAGAGTGCCATAGCATCATAGCTCACAGCAACCTCCAATTCCTGGGCTCAAGCAAGTCTCTTGCCTCCACCTCCCAAGTACCTGGGACTACAGGCGCCCGCCACAACACCCGGCCATTTTTTGGTTGCAGCCGTCATTGTTGTTTGGCGGGCCGGGCTGGATTCGAACCCATCAGCTCAGGTGTACATGGCTGGCGCCTTAGCCCGTTGAGCCACAGGTGCTGAGCCCTGGCTATTTTTTGTTGTTGTTGTTGTTGCAGTTTGGCCAGGAGGCTGGGTTTGAACCCTCCACCCGCCGTATGTGGGGCCGGGGCCCTGCCCACTGAGCTACAAGTGCCACCCTTTTTTTTTTTTTTTTATTTTGAGTCAGTGTCTCACTTGGTTATCCTCAGGAGAGTACCATGGTGTCTTAGCTCACAGCAACCTCAAATCAATCAATTTCCTGGGTCAAGAAATTCTCTTGCTTCAGCCTCCCAAGTAGCTGAGACTATAGGTGCCTGCCACAATGCCAGGCTATTTTTTAGAGACAGGGTTGGGGGTTGGGGGGGTGTCGCTCTTGCTCAGATTGGTCTCAAACTAGTGAGCTCAGGCAATCCATCTGCCTCAGCTTCCCAAGTGCTGGGATTACAGGCATGAGCCATTGTGCCCGGCAGAGAGACTAATTCTTTTTTTTTTTTTGGCAGTTGTTGGCCAGGGCTGGGTTTGAACCCACCACCTCCGGCATATGGGGCCAGCGCCCTACTCTGTTGAGCCACAGGTGCCGCCCCTGAGAGACTAATTCTTTAACTCCCAATTAGATTAGGCTTGCTTCTAACACCTCTTTAGAAGCAGAAAATGTGATCATTTGTGATAATAAGTTGCTGTATAGTGGAATGTATACATATAAAATATACACACCCTGTATTTAGATTTAATGGGCTTTTGATATGTAGCTGACACCAAATTCACAATTTCACAAGTTTTCTTGCCCAGGAAATTACTCTATTTCTCTATGTACAAAAAGGAAATAACCGCATCTATATATACATCTCTCCTTCTATCTACATGTCTGTTACATAACAGTGGAGGTGGTATGTGAATTTGGACACAACTGGGAAGGATCTTATTTAGACCTGATGAATTCTGTCAAAAAAAAGAAAAAAAAATTGGGCTATAGCCCAGGGTGCAGTAGCTCCAGTCCTGTAATCTTAGCACTTTGGGAGGCCAAGGTGGGAGGACTGCTTGAGACCAGGAATTAGAGGCTACAGTGAGTTATAACTGAGCCACTACACTCCAGCCTGGGCAACAGAATACAACTCTATCTCAGAAAACAAAAACCAACACAACTGCCTCAGCACCTGTGGCTCAAGCGGCTAAGGCGCCAGCCACATACACCTGAGCTGGCGGGTTCAAATCCAGCCCGGACCCACCAAACAACAACAATGGCTGCAACCAAAAAATAGCCAGGTGTTGTGGCAGGCCCTGTAGTCCCAGCTACTTGGGAGGCAGGAGAATGGCTTGAGCCCAGGACTTGGAGGTAGCTGTGAGCTGTGATGCCACAGCACTCTACCCAGGGCAACAGCTTGAGGCTCTCTCAAAAAAAAAACAAAAAAAACAAAAAAACCCACAACTTGTACTCTACCTAACAAATGCAAATAATGTAACCTAATCTTCTGCATCCCATGTTAATCTGAAATTAAAACAAAAACAAAAACTGGGTGAAGTTGTAAATTAGTTGTGCAGGGATTTTCCATACCCTTCCTCTCTGCTTTATTTGTTCTGCGTACTTCTCATCACTGTCTGACCTTGTTGTGCATTTAGCTTTTTTTCTTTCCTCCTTCCTATTTTCTTCTCTTCTATTTTTTGAGACAGAGTCTCACTATGTTGCCCTCAGTAGTGCTGTGGTGTCACAACTCACAGCAACCTCAAACTCTTGGGCTTAAGTGATTCTCTTGCCTCAGCCTTCTAGGTAGCTGAGACTACAGCTACCCACCACAACATCCAGTTATTTTTGTTGTTGTAGTTGTCATTGTTGTTTAGCAGGCCCAGGCAGGGTATGAACCTGCCAGCCCTGGTGTATGTAGCTGGTGCCCTAACAACTAAGCTACGGACGCTGAGCCATCTTTCCTCTTTTTTTAGAGAAAAGGTCTCGCTCCATCACCCCAGTGGGAGTGCAGTGGAGTGATCACAGCTCAATGCAGCCTCCAACTCCAGGGTTCAAGTGATCCTCCTGCCTCAGCCTCCTGGTAGTAGTTGAGATTACTACTACCATGTTACTATGCCTGAGGCACATGCTACTATGACTGATTTTTTTTTTTTTTTTTATAGAGACAGGTCTTGCTGTATTGCCCAGGCTGGTCTCCAACCCCTAGGCTCATGGGATCTTTCTACTTTGGCCTCCCAAAGTGCTAGAATTACAATGATAGGCCACCACACCCAGCTGTGTTTAGTTTTTTTGTTTGTTTGTAGTTTTTTTTTTTTTTTTGGCCAGGGCTGGGTTTGAACCCGCCACCTCCAGCATATGGGGCCAGCGCCTTACTCCTTTGAGCCACAGGTGCCGCCCTGTTTTTTGTTTTGAGATAGTCTCACTTTGTGGCCCTCCATAGAGTGCCATAGCATCACAGCTCACAGCAACCTCCAACTATTGGACTTAAGCGACTCTCTTGCCTCAGGCTCCCGAGTAGCTGGGACTACGGGTGCCCACCACAACACCCAGCTAGTTTTTGGTTGCAGTTGCCATCGTTTGGCAGGCCAAGGCTGGATTTGAACACACCAGCTCTGGCATATGGGGCCAGCGCCCTACTCCTTTGAACTACAGGCACTGTCCAAAGATTCAATGTTTCTATTTTTTTTTTTTTTTTTTGTAGAAACTGAGTCTCACTCTATCACTCTTGGTAGCGTGCCATGGCGTCACACAGCTCACAGTAACCTCCAACTCCTGGGTTTAGGCAATTCTCTTGTCTCAGCCTCCTGGAATAGCTGGGACTACAGGCGCCTGCCACAACGCCCAGTCATTTTTTTGTTGCAGTTTGGCAGGGACCGGGTTTGAACCCACCACCCTTGGTATATGGGGCCAGTGCCTACCCACTGAGCCACAGGCACCTGTATTTAGCTTTTTATTTTGCTGTTGTTCACCCTCCTCCTGGAATGTCAGCTCCATAAGGACAGGGAATTTTCCTGTTTCAGTCACCACTGTCTCAGCATCTCCAACAAAAGTTAGCAAACTTATAATACTCAACCCAAATCTAAAATGACACCGTTTCTGTATGGTTTCTGAGCCAAGAATGGCTATTTTTTTCTCTTTTAAATGTTAGATGAATAACATCTTACAACAAGTGAAAATTCATAAGATTTACATTTAAGGGTTTATAAATAAAGTTTTACTAGCACACAGCCATGCCTACATACAGTCTATGGTTGCTTTTGCCCTAGATGGCAGAGTTGAGTAGTTGCCACAGACATAGTATGTAGTTCACAAACAGAAAATATTTACTACCTTGAACTTGGTAGAAAATGTTTAGGGATTCCCTGAACCAAAATGATGTCTGGCATATAGTAGACACTAGATAATGTGGAGCACTTATTACAAACATCTAATGGTGGTGGCTCAGCACCGGTAGCCCAGTGGTTATGGTGCCAGCCACATACACCAAGGCTGGCAGGTTCAAACCTGGCACTTTCTGGTGGATGGAATTTGAGGCACAGCTTTTTTCTTCTTTTGGCTTAGTACTAAAAAGTCAATCAACTTGCCCCTAACCACCAGGCAAAGAAGGTTGATACACCATCTTTATTTTTTGAGACATAGTTTCACTTTGTTGCCCAGTAGGATTTTCTTTTTTTTGAGACATAGTTTCTCTTTGTTGCCCCTGGTAGAGCGCTGTCACATCATAGCTCACAGCAACCTCAAACTTTTGAGCTCAAGCAATTCTCTTCCCTCAGCCTCACAAATAGCTGGACTACAGGTGCCCACCACAACACCCAGCTATTTTTTTAGAGATGGGGGTCTCGCTCTAGCTCAGGCAGGTCTCCAACTCTTTTTTTTTTTTTTGAGACAGAGCCTCAAGCTGTCACCCTGGATATAGTGCCGTGACATCACAGCTCACAGCAACCTCCAATTCCTGGGCTCAAGCGAGTCTCCTGCCTCTGCCTCCCAAGTAGCTGCGACTACAGGTGCCCGCCACAACGCCCAGCCATTTTTGGGTTGCAGCCGTCATTGTTGTTTGGCGGGCCGGGCTGGATTCAAACCTGCCAGCTCAGGTGTACATGGCTAGCGCCTTAGCCTGTTGAGCCACAGGCGCCGAGCCAGTCTCCAACTCTTGAGCTTAGGTGATTTAGAAGCTCACCTCAGCCTCCCAGAGTGCTGGAATTACAGGTGTGAGCCACCACGCCCAGCCAAACCATCTTGATTTTCTTCTGCTTTGGTCCTTTGGGTTCTAGAAGATGGTGACAATTTCTGGCATAAGATTCACTCACTGACCAAAAACTTGTTCTTTCTCTTTGGCATGTGTTTCTCTTTTTGAGACAGGGCCTCAAGCTATCGTCCCTGGTACAGTGCCGTGGTGTCACAGCTCACAGCAACCTCAAATTCTTGGGCTTAAGAGATTCTCTTGCCTCGGCCTCCCAAGTAGCTGGGACTACAGGCAACAGCCACAACACCCGGCTATTTTTTGGTTGTAGTTGTCATTGTTTGGCAGGCCTGGGCCAGCTCTGGTGTATGTGGCTGGCGCCTTAGCCACTTGAACTACAGGTGCTGAGCCTGGAAAGTGTTTCCTACTGTTCTCCACGTACTGGCAAACCTCTACCTCTAAGACAGTGTTTCTCAACTACGTTTATCCAGACCTACCCCCAGGACGAACCTGTGCTTGGTTTTCTACTGCTGCCCATCAGTGGAAACTATTTTCCTGAGCTTGACTTTATGGAGTTTGTGTTATGAAATTGGGCAGGAGGGTTTGAGACAGTCTCATTTTGTCACCCTTCGTAGAGTGCTGTGGTGTCATAGCTCACAACCACCTCAAACTTTTGGGCTCAACTGACCCTTCTTGCCTCAGCCTCCTGAGTAGTTGGGACTACAGGTGCCAGCAACAACACCTGGTTATTTTAGAGGTGGAGTATCGCTCTTGCTCAGGCTGGTCTTGAACCTGTGAGCTCAAGTAATCTACCCATCTAAGCCTCCCAAAGTGCTGGGATTACAGGCATGAGCCACGAAGACCAGCATTTTTTGTTTGTTTGTTTGTTTGAGACAGAGTCTCACTATGTCACCCTCCGTAGAGTGCTGTGACGTCATAGCTCACAGCAACCTCCAATTCCTGGGCTCAAGTGATCCCCTGTAGCCCAGCCTCCCAAGTAGCTAAGACTATAGCCACAATGCCTGGCTATTTTTTTTTAGAGATGGGGTCTCGAACTCCCGACTTCCAGCAATCCACCTGTCTCAGCCTCCCAGGGTGGTAGGATTACAGGCATGAGCCACCATGCCTGGCCACGCATGGGTACTACAGAAGGACTCAAGAGAATGGGTTTTTTCAAACTTTGTGCATCTCTCCACCCCACCTTGAGAATTACAGCCCTGAACTAGTGTTCTCAACTGGGCGATCTCACAAATCCTGAGGGAACACCCCACCATTGTGTGAAAGGTCTGGGGACCCAACATGAGAGTCTGTGCAGAGTTAAGCATGGTTGTTCATGTAGTGCCAGGTGGGCCAGAGGCACAAGCACAGAGGTTGTGGTTACATGGCAACAATCGATGTTAGGTAGTTATCCAAATAGGTGATCCTGAGCCATCATGTGTTAATTTAGATGGTCAGCAAAATGAAAATAGGTGTAGAGGGTGGCACCTTGGCTCAGTGAGTAGGGCGCCCTGACCAAACTGCAACCAAAAATAGCCGGGCATTGTGGTGGGTACATGTAGTCCCAGCTACTTGGGAGGCTGAGGCAAGAGAATCACCTAAGTCCAAGAGTTTGAGGTTGCTGTGAGCTGTGACGCCCCTGCACTCTACCGAGAGCAACAAAGTGAGACTCTGTCTCTAAAAAAAAAAAATATATATATATATATATATATACATATATATATATATATAAAAAATAGAAGGTGTAGAGCATTATAGTAGAAAACTTGCAGCCCTCTCCCTTCTGAGTATATCTGTGAAAGAGTCAAATTTGAGAAACCCTGTCCTGAATGAGTCTATCTTTTACCTGTCCTTGGAAAACTTAATTTCTTATCAGGAAGTTTCTTCTAAAATTGTAAGATTAATGGCTCAGCACCTGTGGCTCAAGCAGCTAAGGCGCCAGCCACTACACCGCAGCTGGCGGGTTCGAATCCAGCCCGGGCCCGCCAAACAATGACGGCTGCAACCAAAAAATAGCTGGGTGTTGTCGTAGGAGCCTGTAATCCCAGCTACATGGGAGGCGGAGGCAGGAGAAGTGCTTGAGCCCAGGAGTTGGAGGTTGCTGTGAGCTGTGATGCCATGGCACTCTACCCAAGGTGACAGCTTGAGCCTCTGTCTCAAAATAAAATAAAATAAAATAGTAAGATTAAGTTCATTTCCTTCTGCAGTCTCTAGTGAAAATTGTCAATTCCTAATAAAGTACCCATAGATGATATTAAAGAAAAAAAGAAAATTGGGGTTGATAGGAATATAACATGGAGGCACTTTGATCTACCAGTTTGTGGGAAAAGAGCTCAGGAACGTCAGCTAACTGAACACCATGAATCTCTCAGGATCCATCTTCTACTTCTGACAATCACTTAGCAACTCCCAGTGTATTTTATCTCTTTCCCCTCCACCCACATCTTTCCCATTCTTCCTTTTCATCTGTTTTTCCTTTTCATCTGTTTTTCTTTTTTGAGACAGAGTCTCACTTTGTTGCCCTTGGTAGAGTGTCGTGGCATCATATCTCACAGCGGCGTTACGGCTCACAGCAACCTCAAACTCTTCTTTTTTTTGAGATAGAGCCTCAAGCTGTCACCCTGGGTAGAGTGCCATGCATCACAGTTCACAGCAACCTCCAACTCGCGTCATATCTCACAGAGGCGTTACGGCTCACAGCAACCTCAAACTCTTCTTTTTTTTGAGACAGAGCCTCAAGCTGTCACCTTGGGTAGAGTGCCATGCATCACAGTTCACAGCAACCTCCAACTCCAGGGCTCAAGCAATTCTCCTTCCTCAGCCTTCCAAGCAGCTGGGATTACAGGCGTCTGCCACACCACCTGGCTATTTTTTGGTTGCAGCCGTCATTGTTGTTTGGGAGGTCCAGGCTGGATTCAAACCCGCCAGCTCAGGTGTTTGTGGCTGGCACCTTAGCCGCTTAAGCCACAGGTGCCTAGCCAGCAACCTCAAACTCTTGAGCTCAAGTGATTCTCTTGCCTCAGCCTCCGGAGTAGCTGGGACTACAGACACTCGCCGAAACACCTGGCTATTTTTTCTGTTGCAGTTTGGCCGGGGCCAGGTTTGAACCCACCACCCTGGGTATATAGGGCGGGCGCCCTACTCACTGAGTCACAGGTGCCACCCAACCTGCTCCTTTTCTAACTTGGGCAACCAAATGGTCCCCTACTCCCAGGAGCTCACTAAATTGATACTGAATTTAGAGCAAACATCTGATTAGCACAGTGCTCTACAGCCCAGAACTCCTGGGCTCCTACCTGGGGCACCTCAGTAGAAGGGACTACGGGCATACACCACTGCACAGGCTTCCCATTATTTCAATGCAAATCCTGTACCATTTCTTCTATGCTTGAAACTGGTTTCTGATAAAAATTTTTTTCTAAAACATAGACAAATACAATTACCATACAAAACCTTCAAACCACAAGTGTTGCAAAAATCTACAGGTGTGATAAAATTTTACAGAACTACACACATACACACACAAAGCTAGGTGTATGTAAAATCTGATGAAATCTAAATAATGTCTGCACTTGAGCTGATTGCATACACATCAATTTCCCGGTTTCCATAACATACTATAGTTATGTATGTTGTTATTATTGGGGGAAGCTGGGTGAAGGGTGCACAAAACTCTACTATTTTTGCAAATTCTTGCGAATCTTAAACTTTATCAAAATAGGTAAAAATCAGGCTAGTTGTAGTGGCTCATACCTGTAATCCTAGCACTTTGGAAAGCTGAGGCAGGAGGACTGTTTGAGAGCAGGAAATTGAGATCAGCCCAGGCAACAGTGAGACCCTATCTCTACAAAAAACAGAAAAATTAGCCAGGCTTAGTGGCACATGTCTGCAGTCCCATCAGCTGAGCAAAGGAGGTTGGCTTTATAAATAGAAAAAGGTTGAAAAAAAGCAAAAGCAAAGAACAAAGAGTGTATTATTCCTTTGGGGACAGAGAGACAGAACAATAGAAAAAAATAACTGATTAGTTAATATCAGGTTACTTCACACTACTTTTTTGAATGAGGATTAAAGCAAAGGGAACTTTAATATTATGCTCATTGAAGGTTGAGACTAACCTGTTCGAGAAAATTAGCTTTTATGTCTCCCTCCTGACATCTCAAAAGATCAGATAATTTAGTTTAGGTTTGGTGACCTGGAACATCAGTGTGAATGGCTCCATTTGTTGGTGTCTAGGGCAAGAGCTTAGTCCAAAACAATTTTAAACACTGCCTTTACTAAAAATGTTGGGATTTCACCTATCACAGATACTTTTGCATTAATTTTTATGTTTAAAACATAGAACTGGCCTCAATGCCTATAGCTCAGTGGTTAGGGCACTGGCCACATGCACTGAGGCTGGTGGGTTCGAACCCGGCCCAAGCCAGCCAAACAGCAATGACAACTGCAACAACAAGAAGAAAAAAAATAGCCAGACACTGTGGCAGGTACCTGTAGTCTCAGCTACCTAGGAGGCTAAGGCAAGAGAATCACTTGAGCTCAAGAGTTTGAGGTTGTGTGAGGTGTGATGCCACCGCACTCTACCAAGGGTGACATAGTGACACTCCATCTCAAAAAATAAATAATAAAATAAAATATTGCACTGAAATATTTGTTTTTTGAGACAGAGTCTTACTTTGTCGCCCTCAATAGAATACCGTGGCATCACAGCTCACAGCAACCTCAAACTATTGGGCTCAAGCGATCTTCTTGCCTCAGCCTCCCAAGTAGCTAGGGCTACAGGCACCTGCCACAATGCCTGACTATGTTTTTGTTTAGAGATGAGATCTCACTTTGGCTCAGGCTGGTCTCAAACCAGTTGCTCAGGCAATCCACCCGCCTTGGCCTCCCAAGTGTTAAGATTACAGGCATGAGCCACTCGGCCTGCACTGAAATGTTTGATTGGGGCTGCATGGTGGCTTATGCCTGTAATCCCAGCACTTTGGGAGGCCAAGTGGGAGAATTGCTTGAGGTCAGGAATTCAAAACCCATGCAGCCTGGGCAACATAGCAAGATCTCATGTTTGTTTGCTTATTTATTTATTTGAGACAGAGTCTCACTCTGTCATCCTTGGTAGAAAGCTGTGGCATCATAGGTCACAGCAACCTCAAACTCCTGGGCTCAAGCGATTCTCTTTCCTCAGCCTCCGGAGGCTCCCGCCACAACAGCGGGCTATTTTTAGAGACAGGGTCTTCAACCCTGAGCTCAGGAAATCCACCTACCTCAGCCTCTCAGAGTGCTAGGATTAGAGGCGTGAGCCACCATGCCCGGCCAAGATCTCAGGTTTAAAAAAAAAAGAAGAAAGGAAAGAAGGAAGAAGAAAAAAGAAGAGAAAAAAAAAGGAAAAGGAAAAATTAGATGGGTGTAGTGGCCTATGCATGTAGTTCCAGCTATTTGAGGGGTTGAGGCAGGATCACTTGAGTCCAGGAATTTGAGGTTGTGGTAAACTGAGATCACGCCACTGCACTCCAGCCTGGGTGACAGATGGAGATTGTGTCTTTTTTCGTTTTTTAAGAAAGGCTCCCTCTTGGGCTCAGCGTCTGTACTCAAGCAGCTAAGGCGCCAGCCACATATACCAGAGCTGGTGGGTTCAAATCCAGCCTGGGCCTGCCAAACAACAATGACAACTACAACCAAAAAATAACCGGGTGTTGCCGCGGTAGTCCCAGCTACTTGGGATGCTGAGCAAGAGAACTGCTTAAGCCCAGGATTTGGAGGTTGCTGTGAGCTGTGACGCCATAGCTCTCTACCCAGGGCAACAGCTTGCGGCTGTCTCAAAAAAAAAAAAAGGCTCTCTCTTGGTTGGGAGCAGTGGTTTATGCCTATAATCCTAGCAGTCTGGGAGGCTGAGGCGGGAGGATCTCGAGCTCAGGAGTTCATGACCAGCCTGTGCAAGAGGGAGATCTGTCTCTGCTAAAGCAAACAAACAAGATCAAAAACAAAAACAGAAAAAAAAAGAAAGAAAGAAATAAAGAAGCTGGGCAAAGGGCTAGGGGGCGGCGGCTTACTCTGGACCCCAGCACTTTGGAAGCTGAGGCAAGTGGATTGCCTGAGTTCACAGGTTCAAGACCAGCCTGAGCCAGAGCCAGACCCCCATCTCTAAAACTAGCCCAGCGTTGTGGGGGGTGCCACAAACCCAGCTACTCGGGAGGCTGAGGAAAGAAGGATCACTTGAGCCCAAGAGTTTGAGGTTGCTGTGAGCAATGACGCCACAGCACTCTACCAAGGGCGACAAGGTGAGACCGTCTCAAAATAAATAAATAAATAAATAAATAGACTTCTGAATTTACTTTTGCTTTTGGGTCCCCCCCCAAATTACATTTTTGCCTAATTCCTGCCCTGAGAATTATAATCTCAGGGAATAGGCTTTAGATTGTTCATGTTATTCTCTCATCTCCTGTTTTTGACTCCAGAAAGTTTGAGCTCTGCCTCTCGATGGGACTAAGGAGCCAAGGAGGGCTTTAGAGAAAGAGAGGTCCTGGTGCGGACATAGTCCCAGGGTTTACGGTGAGGGGAGAAGAGAGACTGGGCAGGATCTCCTGCAAAGACGCTAGCCTCACGAACTATAGGGAATTTGAAAGCTGGGTCTAGTTCTCCCGCCTCCACCCAGCCTGCTATGTGCGGGGCCTGCCCCCTCTGTGCGCCAGGACCCGGATGTGCGGCCTAGGACAAGCAGCCCGTAGAGCGCGCACCGAGGCGGCCGCTGCATTTGAACAACCGTCCCTTCCCCCGACGCCAGTGGGAGTCTGGGCACGCACCTGGCGGCCTCCGCACGTGGCCAATGGAGACACCTGATGGCATTGTTGTCGCTGCCACAGCCAACGCCCCCTCCTTCGCCTGCTGGCCTAGACGCGACCCAGCAGCTGCACTGACTTGTGCGGCACTCCTTTTCCTTTAAGAAGCCAGACGGCCGCCAGGGGTGGGTGTGGCCGCCGCGAGCTAAAGGGGACCGGGGTGGAGCAGGAGTTACGCGTCTCTGATTGGCGTGGGTCCCGGGCGGCGGCCTCGTGCGCCTGCGCCGTAGGCAGCTGCGCGCGCCGTTTAAGGGAGGAGCCTGCGCCGGTGCTAATTGGCCTGGGCGGCGGCCCCGCCCCCTAGCGGCGGGCGGTCACGTGACGCGACGGCTGGGGGCTCCCGGCGTGGGGGACGCTGGTGGCCAAGATGGCGGCGGAGCTGGTGGAGGCTAAAGTGAGTGAGCGACGGCGGCGCCGGCCGGGGCGGGCGAAGGGGTAGGGGCCGGACTGCGGGCCGGGGTCTGCGCCTTCTGCCCAGGGACTGACGGCGCGGCCTGCCCGCGGCTCGCCGCTCGGGCCCCCAGCCCCCGCCCCCGGAGCTCAGGTTGCGGGCGGGGGGCGGGGAGGCCGGGGGCGGGGCCCCCCAACCTCATGCTGGTCTTCGCGCCGAGGGCCGATCCCCCGGCTTGAGGAACGTTCCCCCCGCCCCCCCGAGCAGTGAGAGTCCAGGTCCCCAAGCACTGGGACAGGGCCGCTCCTTCCATCTTGAGGAACAGTCTTCCTCGATAGTAGGGCGGGTTAGGCTTCTTCCCCTCTTCGTTCCGAGCTGGTGTCAGTGCTCTTTGGTCGGGGGAGTGTCTACGCCTCCCGCCCCCAGGGCACCGGGGGCTAGTATTTGGGTCTTGTCTTCTCCGCCCAGCAGGCCACCATGGGGTTTGCGACTTCGTTATCCGAAGGGTTACCTGACTCCCCAGTAGTATTCTGCCACCGTCCAGGTTGATGAGCAAGGGTCCTGAACCACCTCCAAAACACAGTACGTCCTCAGGCAGGGGTTGAAGCCCTTCTCCGGCCTTGGTCCTAGAGCCCCGCCCCCCGCAGTGGGCAGTGCGCAAACGTTGGACCTGCCCTTTACCCTCCCCAGGGTCTGGAGGCCTGACCCCTCCTCTTGATCTTACTCCCTTTTTTCAGTGCCAGGTTCTGGGCTCTGGTCTTCTCTTTTCAGTTTCCCGACAGAATCTGTTAGCCTTTTGAGTGTGCCTCTGGGGTTTCTAAGCCTCACACTTGGAGGATCACATCTTATCTTCAAGCCTTGGCTGTTCCCCTATACTCTACTCCCTAGTGATTCTACTTAGTTCAGACTCTTCTCTTCACAGCCCCCGGAACCTTTATGCCTCTAGCTCTGGCCTTCCTAGCTTCTCCTTTTCTGCCTGTTACATAGATCCTTAGAGGGTCCCTGCTGGGTCCAGGGTAGGCCTCTTTCTTTAGGATAACTCCTGCTGTTGCTCCGGATTCTGTTCCAAGTTCTATGTCCCTTAGATACCGTACTCTGTCCTTGTGTACGCTACCCTTTTAACCCACTAGGGCCTGAACTCAGAGTGTCCCCCTCCCAGTGATGTACCTTCTCCCAGGTGCCTCCTTGGAGATGAGGGACTCTTAGAAATGGCCTCGAGACCACTTCTGCCAAGGAAATAGGGGATCCCCACCCCCCCTCTGGTCTTCCCTTCCTGAAGTTCTGACCTGTAAGTGTTTTCTTTTTTCCTTGCTTATCTCTTCTTATATTGCCCACTTTTTCCCTGCTAGGATCTGAAATGCAGCATCAGGGTTCTTATAGGATTATAGGATATATCTTATTCTCCCGTCCTAAATCTACACCACACTTTTGGTCCTCTCTAGGGTTTTGAAAACATGGAGACTTGCCTGGTAGGTGTGTAGGTCTGAACTGTGCAAACCTAAGGGGGCAGTCTCCAGGTTTGAAGTCCCCTGGATCCATGAAATGTAACCTCTCAGGTCTGTGGACCCTACCCCCACCCAGGCTTGTGGTAGGGTCTCCACTCTTTTTATACTATCCAGGGTCTTGAAATATGATCTGATGAACTCTACTTGACCTTCTGGTAGCTGGGCCCCGCCTTACCCCACTTATATCAAGTTGACCCTTCTTTCAAGTTCTCTAAACCACAGCCCCCATTCAGTGGGACTAGGGCCTGCAGCACAACTTCCTGGACCCGAGGGAGCCGTCTTTTTCCGTAAGTCCCTTGCTGCTACCTCAGAGTGCCTTAAATGTCATTGAAATGCTTCCTGTTTTTTTCAGGACTTTTCCCCAACTTGTCATACTAACAGCCATAGATTTTGTCTTTGAGGGTACATAATGGGCTGGTCAGATGGGGCTTGTTGAAAAACTTAGATATCTGAGATTCTTCCCCCCCCCCCCCCACACCCTCTCATTATTTCGCCCATGGTAGAGTACCAAGACAACAAAGCATAAACCAACCACCAAGTCTTGAGCTTAAGCGATTCTCTTGCCTTACCCCACCCAAGTAGCTGGGTCTACAGGTACTTGCCACAATGGCCCGCTAT
>CAUYRH010009800.1:0-31377 GCA_963574655.1 Perodicticus potto | reverse complement strand
TTCTTCTGCATGGTCTAATCTGTTGTTGATACTTTCTTTATGTTCCCTAATTGACTGCTTCATTTCCCTCAGCTCTGCTATATCCTTTTTATATTCTTCATAGCGTTCATCTCTTAATTGATTCTGTTTTTGGATTTCCTTTACCATTTCATCAGCAATTTCCTTCATTGTTTCCTTCATTTCCTTGATTGTTTTCATCATCTGTATTCTAAATTCCCTTTATGTCATTTCTAACATTTCCTTATAGGTGGAATCCTCTGCAATAGCTACCTCATAGTCCCTTGAAGGGGGTTGCTCTGGACTGGTTTTTCTTGATGCCAGGAGTTTTCTGCTGATTCTTCCTCATGAGTGATTTCTTTTATCTGTTTCCTTGCCCTAATTTCCTTTCACTTCCTTCAGCTCTTTAAGTTTCCATGCCTCTGGACTAGGGCTTTGATGAGTTCTTTTGGTACAGGACCAGAAGGATGAGAGGATCGAAGAGCAAGAAGGGAAAAAAGAAAGAAAGAAAAAAGAAAAGAAAAGAAAAAGGAGGAAGGAGAGGGGGTGGATAGAAGCAACTATTGACAGAAAGAAGAGAGGCACAGAAAGAGGGGGATGGGAGCAATATAGGTGTACAGTAGGGTATTTTGACTCAACCTTAAAAACTCCCAACCTCTGGGGGTGCCAGGTTGGGTGGTTAGGTCAGCAGCTCTGTGCCAGCCTGTTTGGACACAGTACCCCACCTCCACCAAGTAGAGAGGAAAGACAAAAATGCAATAAATCAAAGCAAAACAAGCAAAACGAAAACTTTACAGGATAAAATTGGGGGAAAAAACCAATTAATAAGGGTAGAAACACTAGCAAAAATGAAGTTCTAATTGTTGAAAAATGCAAAAATGGAAAATTATATTTACACTAGAAAAATGAAAAAATAAGGGAAAGAAAAAAGAAAAGAAAAATCTTTAAGGAAGACGTTGAAATTAAAAATAAAACAATAACAAAAACAAACAAACAAAACAACAACAAAAAACACAAAACAAAACCAAAAACAAAGCAGTATATATATCTTGCTGAATATTGTCTGGGCAACAGGTGGTCTTCTGGGGTGTGATATGTTAATCACAATGTTGATACAGCTGTACAAAATGGAGACTGGAGGCCTGTAATTCTGATTTCTCAGACCCCACAGGGTAGAGAGCCTAAATCCTCCTCAGGCTGCTTAGACGGCACTTTAAATTGCTAACTTGGGCTAAGCAGAAGCTTTCCCAGGAAAGCGCTTGTCGCTGGGATCACTCCTTAAGTGGCTATCCACTTACCCAGTGTGCCAAACCCCTGAGGGCTAAGGCTGCAAGGTGTCTCAGTCCCCGCCTTTAGGCTGCTCAGTCACTAGATTACTCGCTTCCGCCCTATGCTTGTTCTGCAACCCTGAGGGTGGAGCTTGCCAGAGCAGTTCTCTCACAATGGCTTCACACAGCCCACAACCAAACACAGGGAGCTCCATCTGGCTCAGTGGCTCAGTCTGGCACCCTAGACAACACTCAAAGACCTCTGCCTCTTGCCCAAGTTCTCCCAAGGTAGTTCAACTGAGTGCCAAGTCCAAAAAAAACCCAGACAGCTCACAGGTAAGGCCTTTTCAGTTTGCAATCTCACTGCTGCTGTACGTACAGCTGCCAGTAGGTACAGTAGATTAGACCAAAGGAACACACGCAACCACTTGCCATATCTCCACTGCTTTTGCCTTTCTCAGGGGGTCCCGAAGTCTCATGCTGTCTCCCTGTGTCCCCAAAGGGATGTTTCTGGACAGATCCCGCCAGCCAGAGATGCCTGAAGTCTTCTCTCCCCAGTCTCACCATGCCCAGTTGCAAGGAAGCTCAGCAGCTGCTATTTTATAGATGAGGAAACTGCTGTTCAAAATGGCTAAGCAACATGGCTAAGGTTGCATAGGTGGCAAGTGATGAAATAGGATTTAACTACAGATCTATCTGCCTTCCAAGTCCCAAATTAATTTGACTCCTGGTTCTTGCTCTGCCACTAACTAAATATGGGATTGTGACCTTCTCTAGGTCTCAATTTCTTCTTCTGTCAAATGAAAGAGTTGGGCTAGATGATCTCTGAGTTCTTTTCTTCCTGTAATATTTCACAATGTGTAACAGACAGATTTACTTTTCACTCTCATTAAAACATTCCTTGGCACCACCAGGGCTCTTTTGTGGCCTTCAGAGATGTTTTCCCAGAGTGTTATATAGTAACATCCAGGAGGTCAGTCCTTGAAAACATGTGTCGAATTCCCAGCCTCTGTAGAGCACCAATGTCTGTACAACTTCTTGAATTCCTTTGTTTTTTGCTCAAAAACTTAATACACTATTAAAACTTTAATATAACCAAACATGATTAGAAATCCAAAATACCTACCATCTTTATAAAGGAGTTAAGTGGCCCAATTTGACCCTTTAAATGGAGAAAAGAAATGACCAACTGGAAGGCCTAACTTGGGTCTTCTAGGTGGATACTTCCAGCCACTCTGGTCCCTTCTCAACTGATGGCCTGGAAGGGTGTGGAATCCTTGTACTCTGGAGAGAAAATAAGAAATTCATAAAAATGAGAAGCAATTAATGAAGAAGACTAGAAAAAAGGATAAAATATAGAAGTCTGTGTATTGGAAGCAGATCAAGAAGCAGTTGCACAGCATAGTGAGTGCACTAAATGCTGCTGGGCTGTACACTTTGTAATGATTAAAATGCTATGGGAGTGGGGAGCCCATGAACACAGTCCTTAAATGCTGTCTGTACACAGCAATGCTGAGTGTGATGTTCTCCATTTATTCCTCACTAAACTTTTGAAAAAAGAGATTAGACTTGGGCATATAGAGTAAAATTAAGTTCAAAATCTGAAAACTATTGATATAAGTAGACAGTTTGGGTTCGATGCAAGGACCACTGTTTCACCAGCCTGAAACGTCTAAAGACGAAACAGGTTCTGTTGGGGGGCAGTGAGTTTCCCATTGGTGGAATCAAACACAATGTACTTGGAAATGAGAAGTGGCTGGTGGGCTGAGGTGATTCTAAGGCTGCACCAACTCTGACTCTGATTCATATTCCTTCTTATTGGAAAATTGTCTAGGCTTTTCACCTTACCCATAAGTTCTTTCTTTAAATGGATAAGACATTAGCCCATTAAAGAGTCAGAAAGTCTAAGTAGGCAAAGGGTGTTGTCATTAGATACCAGTGAGTCAAATTTCCCAAGGGTTAGAAGGTTTTGAGGTGCTTCTCTGATACAAAGCCTAGGTTTGAAACTCATGTTAGAAGTAGTAAGAGGTATAAGAAATAATGATTGCTATTTATTCCAGTTATTTTTGCTGCAACACCCCGCCCCCCAAACTTAGTAGAATAAAATGACAACTGTGGATTCCCACAGGGTCAGGAATTCAGGAAGGGCATAGTAGAGATGGCTCCTTCCTGCCTCATAATGTCTGCTCCTTAGCTGAATGCTTGACCGTCTGGAGGCAACTCCATGGCTAGGGGCTGGAATCATCTGGAGGTTTCTTCACTCACATGTCTGGTGCTTGGACAGCAGTGGTCAATAGCAGTGCCTACAGGAGGCTTCTCTAAGTGGCCTGGGCTTCTTCATTGGATGACATCTTCAAGTTAATTGGGGTCCAAAAACATGTGCCCCAGCAGAAAAGGTGGAGGCTACATCAACTCTTACGACCCAGTCTCAGAAGTCACACAGTATCACTTGCATTCTGTTGGTTATATAAGTCATAAGCACATCCGGATTCTAGGCAGAAGGGACCTTAACCTTTTCCCCTCCATGGGAGAGATGTAAGGTCACTTTGCAACATAGGATATAGGATGGGAGATATTTTCACAGCCACTTCTGGAAACTAGAATCTGCCACATTGTTAACATCCTTGTATAATACACGTATCATCAACATGTCCCATGCACATCTCCTAAAATTCTCCCATCTCTTCTTTCCACCATCCTGAACCCACCTGGCTCTCTGCCTTCCTTGTTGCAGACAGAAATGGTTTGCAAGTTACTTCTGTTTTTTTTTTTTTTTGTTACCACTTTCATACCTTTCATCACAAGGCATGCGCTATTATCATCTCTCTTCTTTCATCCCTTTCTTCCTAATGCTCCCCTCTCTTTTTCTTTGTTCCTGTTATGAGTGAGGGAGAAAGAAAACCTCTCAGTTAAACAGTGTGATAAGGTTCTGCTAGAGACACACAAAGGAAAAGGAAGCCAGATGCTTCCATGTGCCCTTAGAAAGAATAAGGAACCAGAGCCAGGAGCCCTGAGGTCCTTCCGTGTGCTCCAGAATCCCTAAAGTCCTTCTCTAAGCAAGCCAAATTTCCCTCAAGAATAAGGATTTGAGATACATCAAAAACTCTATTTTATCATTTTTCATTCCATTATATATATAATGTATAATGTATATATATAATGTATAATATACATACACACACACACATACACACACATATATATATGTATATAAATAAAATGCCTTAAACAAGCTTTTGTGGTTTGATATGGGAATGCAAGCTTTTGTGGTTTGACATGGGAATGCAAGCTTTTGTGGTTTGATATGGGAATGCAAGACATAGTCCAAGTTCTTAAAGTGAACTTTAAGCACCTGAGCCCTCTGTAAGCTGGAGGTGCCTGTGCAAAGCTTCTGAGGTCCTTAGCATGAGACAGCAATCCACTCTTTGCTTAAGCACCTGGGCCTGCTGGAATACAGGACGAGGAAGGAAATCCTGAGATCAAAGAAGCGAGCACACTCTGCTAAGTGTTGCACGCAGCCAGGGCTGAGTGCTGTCTTCTGCCTCTGTGGCCTCTGCCCCTTCTGCTACTGCAGGGGAAGCTAAAAATGCAGACATCCCATCCCATCATCCTGCTCTAATGAAATTTTACTTTTCAAAGCCCATTCTGGAGCAAACTCCAAATCCCATCAAATTTCTGAGAGTATGTATTCTGATTAGGGGATCAAAGGGTAGATCTCTATTACTTAACCCAAATTAAGCTCTGCACTTCAGCCAGGCTTCACCCAGAATGGAGGGAGTGATAGATAAGAGGGAAGATTAATGTTGAAATAAATTCCATGACAGGATCTTGCAAGTACTTACGTAGTTGAACATACTGGTTATTGGATCAAACATGAAGGCGACTGCAACTCTCATCCGTTCATGAAAACGTGACACAGCTCTTATAAAATTAGAGAAAAGGAAGAAAACAATTGTTCCTGGCATAGTGCCACAGAAAAAATCTCCAATTTTTCACTGAAATCAAAGCATAGACTCATTGGGCTTATTTCTTCAAGAAACAAACAGAATCTTAAACTTAAGGGTACAAGAAAAAGGAGGAACAATATTAAAATCTCCCTTAGCAGAGCTAAGGCCTGATGGCCATCTCTCCTTACCAGGTAAGTAATTGCTCAGCCTTTAGTCTGTCTCAGAGAAGCCAAGGATTCATGCCTCAGTATTTCTCATCTTCATACTGCATGGTGAAGTCAGTGATTGGCCTTGACTCTTCCTCCATTCGTAAATCACACATGTCCCATCATTTTATATGTCCACTGCCCATCAGTTTTATGTGGCCACAGATTTCTCGGTGCATTGCAGGTTTTTAAAAAACAGTCTGCTGTGGAGACCTCCCTAAATACTGCTCTATTCTCAGGAATTTCTCATTCAAGACTCTTTTGTATAAGGGAACAATTTTCTAGTTAGAAAGCAATAGACAAGACTTACATTTATTTGTAAAGAAAAAAATGCCAGCACTAGCAGGTTTAGAGTCTCCTGCTGGGATGTTAGGCTACCGAATTATTCTCCTCCAAGCTATTTGTAGACCCATTAATTGAGAAATTAGAGAAATAAGGGCACATAAGGCATTTGTAATTAAACTGCCCATTCTGCCTTCTTTTGCCAAACATTTTCCAAGGATGTAAATTGCCTGGCTAGTTTTCCCTTTGCCTGGTAGATCTTGATAAGTTGTGCATTAAAAAAGCACTGCTCCTACCCTTAAACTGTCAAGGGGCTTTCTCTCTCTCTCTCTCTCTCTCTCTAAGCAGATTTAGCCTTTTGAAGAGTTAATTACAAATCTGAGGAAGATTTCAGTGTAGTCTGCCTCTCGGTATATTGAGTGCTAATAGCCTCTTCCTGCCATTAAATGATAAAAATTTCCTATTGGATTTTTTTCTAGTTTGCCTGGGACTGTGGGAGGGGGATTTCCTGAAAGCAGGCAACAGATTGCTACTTTGTTTTCCTCCAGCCATTCATTTCCTTGCTGTTTTGCTTTAAAAGGAAACTCTATTTGATTTCTGTGTCTGCAGCTCTCCCCTAGTCCAGAGTCTGCAGACCATCCCCCCCAGCTGTCCTCTGCCTCTGCAGATGCACAGTCTTTTTCATGAGGATTCTGGGAGAAATGACCACCCTCGTCCTTGGCTTCCCTGCATCTTTAAGGGCCCTGACACATTCCTCTTGCGAGTTAATTATCCCTTTCCTTCTGACTTTTATTTCTAAGCAAGAAAATACATATGTGCTTTCCTTTAGGAAGAAAAAGATTAATAAATGGCAAAGTGGACAAGATAAATTGTATTTGGCACAGTTATAAACAACCAGTAATGGTGACCGGCAGCAGACCTTTTATTATTTTTTTTCTGACAATTTACAGCAATCATTTATTTGTCCCAGATTTTCTAGGACAGTTTCAATTTCAAATATTTGGCCCTGCTGCTGTCTCTTTAAATAAATGCATTCAAATATGAGAAAGGGGGCTTGTTTGTGAATGAATATATCCTAGTTTTGAGATTCAAAAACTACAATCAAGATGAGCTTCTGAGTAAGCATAGATAGAGTTTAGTATTAAAATTAAATGACACAGGGCCAAATCTTAACATGTTTGGGGGTATGTGTATGAATAGGTGATTTCGCTGCATGGTAGAGACAAATAATAAATAGGTCAATATACAAAAATAATTAGACTGTTGTGGTAAGACGAGGCCCAATGGAGAGAACAATCACCCAAACACCGTATTTAAGAGGAAAAAGGCTTTTATTCAGCTGGTGGCGCAAATGACATAGAAGAATTCAAAATGGCCATGCTCCCCGACTGGCTTTTTATCTCCAGTCAAAAAGTTCCAACCCACAGGTACCTTTCTCATTGGTCACTTTGAATCAAGCAGGAGATGCTGTTCCAGCCCCCACAGAACTACAGAATTTCACAGAAGCAGAAATGTCCAGGTCCCAGGTAAGTTTCTACAGATTTGTAAGAGTTGAGTCACCATGGGGAGAACCCTGTAGGTGTATCCTTGGGATCTTCTTGAGAAGATTTGTTTTCATAGACCTCACCCTTCCCAGGAATCCGCTCTCAAGATGTGTTGTCAAACTAAAAAAGAAAAATGTGCAAGCTTTGGAGCCAAATAGATGTGGGTTGGAGTCTTGGGAACCTGGGTTGGAATCCTGACTCCACTGTCTAGGAACAAACTCCCACCTAACATGTCTGAGTTTCTACCACATATTAAAAGAGAATAATAATATTCACCTGGTAGACTACTTGTTAGGGTTAAAAGGGATAAGGTTTGTAAATTCTTTGTACGGTGCCTAGCATATAGAATCGTCCCCCAAAAGGCACACTCATATTAGTATTTTTAGGAATAAGGTAGCTGTGTTATCATTAAAATAAGACCTTCAGAGGGGGCAGGAAGGAGGAATCAAGCGAGGAAGGACAATCTGTAGCATCTGGCAGGAAAATGCATTGTTCACAGGGTCTCATCTTAAACAAGGTAACCCAGGCTCCAGCCTCTGCCCAGACCTGTAGCCTAATGGCCCAGCCTAGATGAACTAAGCCTTAAGTGAACCCAAGTCTTCCCTTGGATGTCCCGTGTCAAAGAGGCCATGTCATCTCTCTCTCCCTAGAATAAAGATCCAGGGCTAGAGTATCTTCAAGAAACTCTGCTCTTGCAGACAGGAAAACGGGCCAGGGTGGGAAGGTTGCCTGCTATGTCTGCTTTTCTCCTCTTCATCCCAGGGTCCCAACACATAAGTGAGGAGCATCTCACTGCTCCAAACCACCTCACCCACAGCTGCTTCAAACTGCCATTTCCAATTCATTTGCATCCACTAGAAAACTTGGCAGAAGCCCTTGTGAGTCAATTGCTCTTATAAGCACATTCCAGAAGAGGGCTCTGAGCCAGCTACAAGTAGGAATGGATTTGGTTCATCAACAGCTCTTAGCACTCAGGTATGTGAGTCTCACCTGGTAGGCTGACTAAAAATGCAGAACACTGTGATTCCACGCAGTGGCTTTTCTGATACCAGAGTAAGTTTCTCAATTTCTCTACTCTGCTGGCTTGCGCTGAGAGCTTGGCAGACATGATTCGTTCTTGTCTGCCCTCAATCCTGTGAGACAGTTCTCATGAACACCAACTAGACAGCTAAGGAAATCATGGTTTGGAGAAAGGTTAAGTCGCCTGCTCAAAGTCACTCAACTGTCCCAACTCTGTGAGTGAGTGACCTTAAAGTCCTGGTGTCACAGGCTTCTCTTGGCCCCCCAACTTCTGACCAGCTCCCCAAACTGTCTCTGCCTGAAATTACCTGAAATTGTTTTGAAAGGACCAAGGGTATGGCTCTAACTTTGTTTATGAAACAAAGAATGAAAACTTAAACAGCTCTTTGTAATTATTCTTCTGGGTAATCTCGCCCTAAAAGGTCCCACCTTGCTTTGTAAAAGAACTGTTACCAGATATAAAAGAAGATCCATTTCCCCAGTGTTTTTCTTACCTTCTAGTAACAGGGCTATTGCAGCCTTCTTTCCATGTATTTTTTGTCTCCAAAATAAAGATGTAATTGGACCTCATTTCTGTATTCCTTTTAGGGTTTTTTTCCCTACATTTCAATAGAAATAATAGAAATAATTCCTTCAATATGCTTTTACATTCTGTTAGTCTAAAGCAGATGTGAAACAGTTTGAACTGATTGGCTTTATTATTATTCTGATGTTTCTATTGTTTTCTATTTAATAAAAAAAAAAGTGTAACCACAGGCTCACAGACTACTCTTCAATTTCTACATTTTCTGAAGGGTATTATCATTAGGCCTTCACATGGCACTGAAACAATAAATATTATTGTATGAGCCATTCTGTCTAGCCTAGGTTTGGGGTACTAGAATTGAGCCCAAAGATTGAAATCCCTTGTTGATTTCACTAGCAACAAAATGTGCATCCATTTAGTATAATACATCTAGGAGGACTCAGCACAGAGAAGAAATTTCTGTTTTCAAGTACAAAAGACTGTGGGGGAGGATAAGAACAATTCTATGGAGCTGTTAGGTGAGTCTTTCAGACGTTCTGCTTTGTAAAACTGGGGACCCTAACGAGGACATGTGGAAGTAGCAGACTCCCCTCTCCTTCCCTTTACCTAGCCTATGTCTGTAATTTTAAAAATATTAAATTGGGAAGCAGTGATGATCTATTTTCTAAAGACTGGATAGCTAGCATGTTAATATTTATGATAATCCTAGCAATAGGGGCTATTTTTGTTGGAGGAATAAGCTGGAACATTGTTCTAGAACCTCTTTCTCAGTTAATAAAGCCAGAATGGCTCTCTAGAACCTCATTTTCTTTTTCTTTTCTTTTTTTTTTTTGATAAATACATGTATTTTATTATTCTTCATTACATTATTTCCCCCCCCCACCCCACCGTGGTAAGACAGAATTGATTTACAGAAAAGAATACATAGAACCTCATTTTCAACAAATCATGTTCCATCTTCCCGAGCACAGCACTTACATAGGACTATGTTGGGCATTTAGGGCCTTTGGGGGCCTGCCTGAGACCAAGCGAGGCTGAGTCCTCTTGCAGCTTGTACTGTGGTGACACACGGCACCTTAGGCTTACCTGGTCCTCTCTTTCCTGCTTACATCACGTAATAAATGTGTCTAGTCACTAACAAAGAAAAGACTCAAGAATGGGGACTGTCTTAAGGGACACTCAAACTGTGAAGTTTCTTATAAAAAATAGGATTCAATTTTAATTTATATAGTTGATTTTGGATAGTCATAAATATTTACTATTATTTATAAAAATTCAATAATTCCTCATGGTTTAAAAATTGAATTTTAAACCTCTAACAAATTAAATATGAACAATTAATAGATAGGAATCTTTGGGAATGGTGAAGCAGAATATTTTGGGTTTTCTTTTTAATAAAAAAAGAGTATTGTTAAATTTTGAAAAGCGGCATCAGCAAATGACGAGGGAAAATTCACAGTGATACTGAAAAACAGTACTTAGGTTATAAATGCCACAGGGAAATCCAAAACATGAAAGGGGATGGCTGTGAAAAGCAGACTAGAAGCTGCACTGCAGGGACTCAGCCACAGATCTGAACTATAGCTCCATCCACGCAAACTGCTCATGTGTACACACGATACATGCATCGATGTCTTTGGAGTTTCTGCTACAGGGGATTACAACATGGGCGGTTTTGCTGGGGGCATTTGGTAATGTCTGGGGATAGTTTTGGTTGTTACTAATTGAGGGCATGACTCGCTTTGAGTAGAGGTTAGGGATGCTGCTTAACACCCCATGAAGCACAATACACTCCCCACCCACCCACCCAGCTCCGGGGTGAAGAATGATTCAGTCCAAAATGTCAATAGTGCTTAGCTGATGAGGAAACCCACTCTTTTAGGATTATGTTCAACCCTGAACAACAGAAAAATCCTAATTCTGAAGTGACTTGAATAATTAAGTTTACTTATCTTGCCTAACAAGTAATACAGACAATGTCAGGCTAGAGTTTGCCCTGCAGCTCAGTGATGCCATGGAGGACCCAGGATACCCAGAAGGGGTCTAAAAGATTTACATTTCATCTGAGAACATTACCACAAGCGAATTGAGCTTGCTAGTAAGTAAAACAGCCATAATGGCTATAGTACAGGCCAAGGGCAAGGTTGGTCACAGAGACACGTTTCCTTTTCCGTGGTGCTTCTGCCTCTAGCATTTCTTAACTGCCTGGAAAATCTCTATCTTGTCATCTCTTATCCAAAGTAATCTCTTCTCTGGAGTATTCCAGGTTATTCCCAGGCAGTGCTGTTCCCTCTGAGCCAAATGTTTCAGTCTTTGGGGGCAGGGAGAACCTCAGGTGTCCCTACACCAAAAGGAGATAAATGGAGCTCTCCCCACAGGGAAGTAGCCAATGAATTGGACTTGTCCCTTTTTAGACAAATGGAAAGGTCACAGTAAGAAGCCAGGGACATCTGAGAACAGGATGAAGAGATGCCAATGGGGAAAAGTAAATTAGAATTTTTTAATCAGGCAAGATTAATTATTTAAAGTAAAATTAATAACAAATTCAAAAATATAGCATGAAGATTTTATAAATGGTTTCTGACAACTATCATATAACAAACAGTGGGACAGAGAACATAAAAAGTAAACTCAAACCACCTGCTTTTTTATTATTACAATACTAATCATCATAAAGATGACAAAAATCATAAACATAAGGCAAAGTCTGTGAGTGAGTCTCAATCCATTGGAGCCTACTGTAAGGAAGGATGCTGAGGCATGTCTGAGCCTTGGGGGAGGGTGGAGTGATATTCTACTGACTAGTAATTAGTAAAATCATCCATGGATGTGGAAGGGGAAATGATGAGGTGAGACATATATTTTTCTAGCCAGGACCTTTGTCCGTAAGTCCAGGTAAATAGGTTGGACACAGACACACTTTTCCTGAAGAGAGTGGGCAAGTGGTGGCCTCTCCCTGAAATATTTTCCTGCCATAGAAAGCTGAAGACATATATTTTAAGTTTTTTTACATCACTCTTGCACTGATCATTTGTACATATAGTGGCTTCCAGGGGCAGCTGCTACTCCCCAAAACCCCCATAATCTTACAAGGGATCATTATACCAGTCTAATGAACCAGTCCTCTATCTTTAAAGATATCTTTGATGCCTTTCGGTCAATTTTAAAATGAAAACAGTGATTACAAAAAAAAAAAAAAAAATCTGCTAAGCAATTCTTAAAAGACGTTTTAGTAGGAGATAGATCAGGATTTATTGAGCTCTAAAATGGTCTCCCTAATGACCTGGTGCTATTTTATTTCATTTTCTGTTATATTTCTGTTCTAATTTCCCTTGAAACAATATTTATATCTCTCAGAAAACCCCATAGACTGAAAGAATTATCTTATTTTTAAATAGTTGTACTCTTCCTGAGGTCTGCAGTCTTCTTGGGAAGGAACATTACTTAATTCTATGTTCTAAAAATCCCCTCAAATACAGTGGAAGCTCTCAGTAAATACTTAGTAATCAGTTTCAGTGACATTTGCACAAAATGATCAAAATGGCATGACTGTACTATTGCACAAGCATTAAGTAAGATTAAAGTGATACATTTTAACTTATTTTCCAACCTTTTTAGAGAGTTTCCTTACAAGTTTGATGTAACAAGGCATGTCTTTTGAAAGAGGATGAGAGACAAAAAATGGATCTATACGTAGTAACCATCAGTGTGTCCTCCCATTGCTTTTCTATTTCAGGGGCATGTAGGGGGTACTTGAAAGGTCAGTGATTAGTCTGCTTCCACATCAGTAAATCAGTGTTTTGAAACAGACAGAAGAAAATAAAAGCCAATAGAGTTTTACCAATATAATAAGGTAGGGAAACATGGTTTATAGATTATTTTCTCCAGCAGGGTGCTTTCAAATCCAACAGGATATTACCTTAATAGCTCACTGTGGACATGTTTCATTGGTTTCTAAACAGATTGATTTCTAGATTGGGTGTTTATTCTACATTAAAATATAGATTGATCTGGCAAAATTTGGTGCAAAATTACATGGAAAAAGCAACATGAGAGAGGATCTTATGCTGAAGACAGTAGAAATAGTCTGTTGCTCCATATGTTTTCAAAGCCAAGTACCACCTGTTTTGGTGAGACAACATTAAGAAACAGTTTGGTCATCCTCTAATCAGCCCTTTGGTGGGTTTGTGAAGTCCAGCCCATACACATGTCAATCATTCATGACCACCATGGCTGCTGATCTAAATATGGATTCATCTGTGTGCTGCTATCCCAACTTTTTTGTTCTCTTTCTGTCTTGCACCAAATTGATGTGAGCCTAAGGTCTGTGCTAAGGAGTGTGCTGTATACCCTTACTTTGTGTCCATTAGGTGAGTGAAAAGAAGTTCTTAGTTTTAACATCGTCAAAATTACCTATCTATTTCTTTATAGTTAGTGCTTTAGGGGTTCTGATTAAGAAATATTTGCTCTCCAATATTAAAAAGCTGTTCTTCTACAGATGCATTATTATTTTGTCTTTTACATTTAGGCCTGTACTACACCTACACTTATTGTTTTGCATACAGTCTGAAATCTTTTTTTTTCTACATGGATATCTACATGTTCCAGCCCCATTCACCTAAAAGGTCATTCCTTCCCAGTGCTCTCAGTAACACTATTTTTTCAATAATCAAGCGTCTATATATGTATGGGTCTAACTCTGGACCTTATATTTCACCCTAGTAGTTTGTTTATCCTTTCATTGGTACTAAATTGTGTCAACTATTCTAACTCTGTAATCTTGATTTCTCCAATTTCTTACCTTCTTCTCATCTTTGGGAATTAGGGTTTTTTCTCTAACCCTCCACCAAAACCTCTCCACCAAAAAATTCTACTCAAACATCCCTGGTGAAGACCCTAATGGCAAACCGAGGTCCATTTTCCATCCTCATCTGACTCAGTCTCTAACATACACACCTAACATACTTTCTTTTTTTTTTATAGTATAAATCTGTTCATACAAAATTCAAGCCAGTGCTTATTTTTCAATGGTTCAGCAGACAAAATATACATGTGAAAATCTAAGTAAAAAATATGCAAAAGTTCACTGAACTATTTTGCTACTTTTCTGTAAGTTTGAGATGTCTCAAAATAAAAAAATAGGAAAGGGTTCAAAAATCAGAAAAAGGTAATTTATATCATTTGGGAAGAAGGATGAACTTTTACTGAGAGAAAGAGAGCCTTATAAGACACTGGGGAATGGGAGGGTTCTGGTGCTGGCAGTTTCTTCCCCTGGGTGTAGATGGACAAATTTTCCTTTATAATTACATGTTAAACTATATGTATAAATTCTATGCAGCTTTCTGTATGCATATTTTATAAAAGAAAAAAGATAAAAACAATGCAAAAATACTTTCAAAGAAAAATTGTTATAAACAAATACTGTCAGAGTGCAATTGCTATATGATTGCTAAACATTATTATAAAAAACTGCTTTTACTTTGTAATAAGCAAATGTAAAGGGACTTTTGCTATGTGAGTTGTTGATACTTGAGCACACTCTATCAAAAGATACTTACTGAGGACCAATTTTTGCAGCTAGCTATATAAAAATGTCATCTTATTTTTCCATGACATAGTTCTTCTATGACCATCTTGTTTATTTTTGTATTAGATAATATATTCTTCTAAGTAATTTCCATGAACTGCAGTATGATACCCCAATATTCATTTAGGCAGATATTCTAGTATATACCACTTAAAATTTTGTTATAAGAAAACTTTGATGGAAAGTTTCATAATTATTCAAATATCATACACAATATGTTGTTCATATATCTCCACTAGGATTCAAGGAAATCACACTCCCATGGTCTTTCTCTTAAATATTCGACCACTTCTTCTGAATCTCCTTTGTGAATTCTTCTCTTCATTCTTATCTCTACATTTTAGATCCCCCTGTAACTTGATTCTTGAACTTCTCCATCAGCACTTGTTCCCAGGTGTTCTCATCCTGGCCCCAGCTTTAATGCCAGCTCTTCAGTAATGACATCCACATTTGTACCTCTGGCCCCAGCCTCTCCTCTCAGCTTCCTCCTTGGTGTCTCTATCTGGATGTCAAGTAGGTATCACAAACCAAAATAAAATTTCCAAAACAAAATTACTGCCTTTCTGAAGTATGGAGAATCCTCAAAGAACTCAAACTAGACCTCTCATTTGATCCTGCAATCCCATTACTGGGTATCTACCCAAAAGAAAAAAAAAATCATTATATCATAAGGACATTTGCACTAGACTGTTTATTGCTGCTCAATTTAGAATCACCAAAATGTGGAAACAACCTAAATACCCACCAATCCAGGAATGGATTAACCAGCTCTGGTATATGTATACCATGGAATACTATTCAGCCACTAAAAAAGATGGAGATTTTACATCTTTTTTATTAGCCTAGATGGAATTGAAACACATTCCTCTTAGTAAAGCATCACTAGAATGGAGAAACAAAAACCCAATGTACTCAATTCTGATATAAGGATAATTGATGCTAGTAGGGGTTGGGGGCAAGGGAATGGGGGTCATGGTGTGTGACACACCTCTTGGGGGTGGGACACAATTATAAAAGGGACTTTACCTAACAAATACAAGCAGTATAACCTGGTTCTTTGTACCCTCAATGAATCCCCAACAATTTAAAAAAAAATTACTACCTTCTTCCTTTTTCCCCAACCTAATCCTTCCTGGTGGCCCTCATCTCAGTCAGTGCCACTATCCAAGTAGTTTTATAAGCCCCAAACTTATTTTTTTGAGTCACATTTGTCATCTCCATAGGTGCCACCCTGATTTAAGCACATCAATTAATAATGGCTAGAGTTTGAGAAAACTCAACTGTAGCAGCTTAAATCAGGGATCTGCAAACTAGGGCTCCCTGGCTAAATCTGGCCTGCCATCTATTTTGGTAAATAAAGTTTTGTTGGAACACAGAAATTTTCATTTTTATGTATTGTCTAAGGCTGCTTTTGTGCTATAATAGCAAAGTTGACTAGTTGTGACAGAGACTGGCCCACCAAGCCTAAAATATTTGCTATCTGGCCCTTTACAGAAAAAAATTCCTGACCCCTGGCTTTGAGAGGCTATTATTAGGCTTGTCTAGTATTGCTGCAGTGGCCCAATAATGTCACGAACAGCACAAGACCTATCTAGTTTTTAATTCTGTCATTTTTGGTTTATTGACTCATGGTTACAAACTGAATAGTGTACCTCCAGGTATTGTATCCACATTCCAGGTTTCAAGGAAGGAATGGAGTAACGAACAAAATAGAAAAAAAATCAATATCAATCTTGTTTGTCATTCTCATCTGTCACCAAGAAAGCAAAGATCTCCCCAAAGCTTTGTCAGCAGACTACCACTTATATCTCATTGGCCAGGGTCATGTTACATAGTCACCTAGAGCTGCAGGGCCACTAGGAAACCAAGCATTTGACTTTCCAGCTTCTCCAGCAGGTGAAGGAGAGAGAAAAAATGGAGAACTGGTGCTGGGTGAGCAAATGTGCAGTGTGTGCCCAGAGAGGCCAGGTGTTCTCTCCTGTACCAACCGACTGGTCTCCCTGCTCACATTTCTGACCTTCACAGAGTATTATCCACACTTAAACAAGGCTGATATTTCTCAAAACCAAGTCACATTCTGTCACTGGTGGCTCAAATTCTCCAATGACTCTATCACACATAGAATAAAATCCAAAGCCCTCCAGGATCTGACTCCTGCTATTCTCCAGTCTCTTACTTGCCTCTCCCTCCTGGCCCACTCTCATCCAGCCACATTGTTTCTCTAAAGACACACAGAGTTCTGCTCAGGGCCTGTGTGTGCATGTCCTGCTCCCAGGTCCTCACATGCCCTTCTCACTTTATACTCAGAAAGGGTTTTCCTGCCATCTAAAACAGGGCCCCCATCACTTTCCTCTCCTTATCTCTTTCATTTTTGTTCTAACACTGGTCAGTACCTAACATTATATTTTTGTTTGTTTGTTTTATTGTTGGGGATTCATTGAGGGTACAAGAAACCATGTTACACTGGTTGCATTTGTTGGGTAAAGTCCCTCTTACAAGTGTGTTTTGCCCCCAAAAGGTGTAGCACACACCAAGGCCCCAAGACCCCACCCCCCTCGCTCCTTCCCTCTCTCTGCTCTTCCTTTCCCCACCCTATTTTCTTTTTTCTATAAAGACTCATGTTCTGTTATTCTATCTAGAAAAACTCTTTTTGTGTTTTAAGTCATACTGCTGAAATTTTTCATTTTATCTAAGGTAAATATTAACAAGTCCTTTCCTCCTTTAACTTATCTTTGTATAAAAGCCATCAAGAAATACATGTTTTAAAAGGCAAATATCAATACCAGGAAATAATTCAATAATCAGGACTCTGTATTCTTTCCATACCTTTATACTTTGTTTGTATATCTTTAAAAAGTAGTCATGTTTTCTCCAGAGATGAGCAGTTTGAAAGAAATAAGAACTTGCTTCAATGAATATTAAAAATCTGGTTTATTACTATGATTAGGATTTTTCTGGAAAATGTTCACGTTAAAGGTTGAATTATCTGACCCCTTCAATTAATTTCATTTACTTTGTTATAAACCAAGCATAAAACTTATTCTTTCTTTCTCTGATACCATCCCTCATCTCAAGCAATTTTTTAATATCTAGATATCATCATAAGAGGTTTATAATATTCTTGTTCATCTTTCAGAGATAATGGATTTTGTATTCCCCTTTGTGAATTGCCTTCCTTTCTACCCTTGAAGTTATAATTGGGACTCACCTTGTTTTCTTATTGTCATCTATGTTTCTTAATGGGGGCACTATTGCCCTCTAGGGGCCAGAATTGCTTCTTGTAGGGAGGTGATGAAAATCTTAATCATTTGGGGTCTTCCAGTGGATCACTGTACATAAACAGATAGACACTACATCTGTGATATAAAAATTTCCGAGGAGGGAGGCAATTGGAGGTAAAAATCTACAAAAGACTTCTTAGGGTATCAATAATGGAAGAAAAAGGTTGAGAAACACTGATGTACATCACGGGTAAAGAGGCAAGGAATTTGTCAGCAATAGTTTTTATTTATATTTTTGGAAAGGAAACTCTAGGGAGTAAACAAATGTGCTGATGACAGAATATTTCAGAAACATTTCCCCAGGTCAAAGAGGTTCCTTCTGAGATTTTTTGCTACTATGTACACACTGCTTGGTAAACTTTGCAACTTCATAGCATATCAGAAGGAACTAGACTGCATCCTCTTCCTGTCTCTTCCCTTGGAGTAGCTTTTAGCTTTTCATTGGGGACCTGTTGTTCAAGGAAGATAAACTTTACCCTATACCAACCAACCATTTTCCTTTTTTCCTCTAGAAAAACCTATCTGTACATTTCTTTAACGTATTTTCCTAGTAATATTCAAAGCAAACTGGCAGTTAGAATTATATAACTGTTTATTCCAAACAGTCAAAATATCTAAAAGCTAAGAACATTTCCTATTTAAAGCATTAGAACAGTATAAGCCTTAGTGACTTGCTCAGCACTTTGATTCTCATATTTCTAAACCTAGTAGAGGTAAGAATCCAACCAAAAAAACATTTTGCAACAATATTTAAGTATTGTTTTTTACAATGTTATTTGTATGTTTTCATTTATGCGTACATATATTTATATGTTTATATTTATGTACACATAAATACATTTTTAATAACATCAATATAGTTGAGTTTTTAAACTTTTAAAGGGATAAAAGGAAACATTCAAGAAATACAGGTTTAATTTTTCCAACTTGTATTTTGGTTGAATAACAACCTCTTTTTTTTTTTTTTTAAATATGGAACGCTTCACGAATTTGCGTGTCATCCTTGCGCAGGGGCCATGCTAATCTTCTCTGTATCGTTCCAATTTTAGTATATGTGCTGCCGAAGCAAACACGAATAACAACCTCTTAATGACTTTTGAACCCTTGTTTAACTGCATCGTTTTACCTTTAAAATACAAGGGCTGTCCAGAAAGCATCCAGCCATGTGATATAAAAAATAGTATTAACAATGGCTAGATACTTTCTGGACAACATTCATATTGCTCCTTGAGTGAAAACAATGTCTATTGATTTGTTATATCATCAGCACCTGGTGCATAGTTGATTCTCAATACTTTTGAATGAAAGAATGAGACACACATGTAATGTCAATACTCATTATTCACAGAGCCAATATTTATGACTTTACTTTCTTACTGAAGTTATTTATTTATTTATTTATTGAGACAAGAGTTTGGCTTTGTCACCCTCAGTAGAATGCTGTGGCATCCTAACTCACAGCAACCTCAAACTCTTTGGGCTCAAGTGATTCTCTTGTCTCAGCCTCCCAAGCAGCTGGGACTACAGGTGCCCGCCACAATGTCCAGCTGTCTTTAGAGACAGGGTCTTGCTCTGGCTCACGTTGGTCTCAACTTCCTGAGTTCAAGCAATCCACTTGCCTCAGCCTCTTAGAGTACTAGTATTATAGGTGTGAGCCACCACGCTCAGCCACTGAAGTTATTTGTAATCCCCCAGTCAACAGTTGGAGCACTTTCATGTTTATTTTTGGATATGTATGGAGTTGTGAAAAGTTTGAACAGCCTGACATGTGTGCATGTTCCCAACAGAAGTTGTAGTACTCCGCCTTCTTATTTCAGCTCTTATACGACAAACAGGTGTCCCTTTTGTGGTATATTTAGTGCCACATTTTTAGCATTTTTTTTCCTTTGGTGATCATACTATATAACACAGCCACAAGCAAAGTGCTAATGTGCTATCTATTCTTCCCAAGACTCAGAAAGCTGTGATGTGTCCTATGGAAAAAATGTGTTAGATAAGCTTCATTATAGTGAAGCATAGGTTACAGTTTAATGTGAGTTCAATGTTAATGAATCAATGACCTATACTAAAGAAAACGTCTTTAAACAGATGCACACGTGAAAGAAGTTTATGTATTGGTTAATTGACAAAAATGTGACCAGAGATTCATAGGAACTTAACCCTGTATTTCTCAAAGAAGCAGCAGTTCAGTATTTGCTAAATCATTATCAGTGGGGATTTTATAGAACATAGGTACCACAAATAGTGAGAATTACTTATATGTGCGCTTTTAAAATTGTGCTCAAATACATAATGATTTATAGCTTACTTATTTTTTCCTTTATAACTGTGTCATGTTCCTATTAAAAAATATGAGTCTTTGAATGGGCACCATGGCTCAACCTGTAATCCAGCATTATAGGAGGCTAAGACAGGAGGATCACTTGAGCTCAGTAGTTTGAGATCTGCCTAACAAGAGCTAGTGAGACCCCACCTCTACTAAAAATAGAAAATAAGTATCCGGGTGTTGTGATGGGTACCCGTATTCCCAGCTACTTAGAAGGTTAATGCAGAAGGATTGCTTGAATCCTGAAGTTTGAGGTTGCTGTAAGCTAAGCTGACACCACTCTACTTTAGCCTGGGCAACAGAGACTCTGTCTCAAAAAAAAGAATGTTTATCATAATATAAGTTATATTATTTTTAAAAAACCTATGTATGTTCTTATATGTGTGTCGTAACATAGAGACAGGTATGGCTAATATATAAAAGGTTAAACTGGTTACCTAAAATTGGTTCCTGGGGGTTGAGTATTTTTTTCTTAATTTTTCTTTGTATTATGTCACTGGTTATAGTGAGCGTATATTTCTTTTGCAGATACTCTTGTAAAACATGACTTTTAATTGTTGTCCTTGTGTGAAAGGACATTTCCTTGTGTAAAAGGAATAAAATTTTGATTAATTATGACTTTATGTCCTTCTAGTGCCTAGGGAGGCTAAGGTGGTAGGATCACTTGAGGTCAAGAATTTAAGACCGCCCAAGCAACATAGGGGAACTCCAATCTCTAGAAAAAAAAATTATCCAGGTGTGGTGATCCATACTTGTAGTCTCAGCTACTCAGGAGGCTGAAGCAGGAGAATCACCTAAGCCCAGGAATTTAAGGCTTCAGTGAGTTAGGGTGATGCCACACACTCTAGCCTGGGTAACAGAGCTATACCTGTTTCAAAAAAGAAAAATTTATGGCTTAAATTCTTATGCTTCAGACAGTCAGCGTCTACAGTTGGATCTACAGAAAATGGACCTTCTGGAAAGTAAAATGACTGAGGAACAGCATTCTCTAAAAAGCAAAATTAAGCAAATGACAACTGATCTGGAGACATACAATGATTTGTCAGCTTTAAAATCATCAGGTGAAGAAAAGAAAAAGGTAAATGCTAACAAAGTCTTATAAAATTACAATTCAGTTTGGTTTTTTCTTGATCAAATTTAATATGTATGCACTTTATGGGATTTTTTTAATCAATTGATTATTAAGCTGACAAAAAAATAATAAAAATGTTTATATTCGTAGTTGGAATTTAGAGTGACTTAAAGTTTTAAGCAAAAGACAAAATTAAAAAGCAAGATATAAGCTATTATTTAATATAGAGTATTTCCTTTTTTGTTGTTTTGTTTTTTTATTTTTTATTTATTTATTTTTTCGAGACAGAGCCTCAAGCTTTCACCCTGGATAGAGTGTCGTGGCAGCACAGCTCACAGCAACCTCCAATTCCTGGGCTCAAGCGAGTCTCCTCCCTCCGCCTCCCAAGTAGTTGGGACTACAGGCGCCCACCACAACGCCTGGCCATTTTTTGGTTGCAGCCATCATTGTTGTTTGGCGTCCCGGGCTGGATTCAAACCTGCCAGCTCAGGTGTACGTGGCTGGCTCCTTAGCCTGTTGAGACACAGGCGCCGAGCCTATATAGAGCATTTCAACAAACATGAACTTTGTTAATTGCAGATTTGATAATCACTTTTCCTACTTAAAACTTGTCAGTAGCTGTCTCTTGGCATTTATATTAATATAAAGTCATTTTGGTGGGGTAGGGACAAATATGGCAGCATTAATGGAATTATTAATACAATTAATATTAACATAGCTTATATACATAGTTCAATGGATTTTTTTTTTTTTTGAGAGAGAGTCTCACTATGTCACCCTTGGTAGAGTGCTGTGGCGTCACAGGTCACAGCAACCTCAAACTCTTGGGCTTAAGCGATTCTTTTGCCTCAGCCTCCCAAGTAGCTGGGACTCCAGGCACCCGCAACAATGCCCAGCTATTTGTTGTTGTTGCAGTTGTTTAGCTAGCCGGGGGCAGTTTGAACCTGCCACCCTCCGTGTATGTGTCTGGTGCCATAACAACTATGCTAAGGGCACCGAGCCATTCAATGGATATTTTTATAAACCAATTTTAGAGTAGTTATAGCCTTGGTAGAATGTTATCCTATATTTTACCAGAATACAGTCATTAAAATTATTTAAGTCCAATATGATTTATACTGCTTAATAGATATTTACTATAGCCTCTTATTTACTTCTATTTGGGTCTACCTAGAAATTACAGCAGGAAAGAATGGTATTATCAATTCACAGAAATGCTTTTAAGAAAATAATGGAGAAGCTAAATATACAATATGAGACACTAAAAACACAACTGCAAGAAAATGAGACACATTCTCAGGTAAAAATTTTTTTAAATGGCTTTGAACTTTCAGGTTATCTGTCCCATTCTCTTCAACTATATTTTTACCCCAAACAATCCTCATGTATTTAAAAAAACTGCGTCATATACTTTCCAAATGTTCTGGCTTTGAGGACAGCCAGATTATGTACAGTCTCCACTCAGAAGAAATCAACATCTGATTGTTTACCTCCTACAAACCCATGTGGAAGCCCACTTCTATGTAAGGCACTGTCTTGGGCACAAACATTATGATAACTTTTAAAAATTTCAAAAGTAAAGCATTTATATGCAAAAACTTTTTACTCATAAAAACCACAAATAAAATAAACCCTAATGACTAATATCCTACCACCCAGCAGAGAGGTTTTGTTGGCATTTTTGGTGTGAGTCCTATTAGACTCTCTCTTTCCCTATATATGTGTATGTACATGCACATTTGTGCATATTCATAAGTATATATTTATTTGTACATATTAATATAAGCAGTATCATGTTGTACATATTATTTGGGGGCTTGTTTTTCTTTTTCTTTTTTTTTTTTTTTTTTTGCAGTGTTTGGCCTAAAGTGGGTTTGAACCCACCACCTCCGGTATGTGAGGCCGGTGCCCTACTCCTTGAGCCACAGGCATCGCCGCCCCTGGGTGCTTGTTTTTCATTATTAAAGATAAAAGCTATTTCCCTTGTCAGTATGTATATTTTTTAAATACCATTTTATTTTAATTTTTTTTATTGTTGGGGATTCATTGAGGGTACAAGAAACTGGTTACACTGATTGCATTTCTTAGGTAAAATTTCTCTTATAATTATGTCTTGCCCCCAAAATGAGTATTGCATACCAAGACCCCTACCCTCCTCCTTTTCTCTCTCTGCTCATCCTTCTCCCACCCTCTCCCTCCTTCTCTCTCTCTCCTCTTCCTTTCCCCCAATACTCTACCTTCATCTCTCTCTCTCTACTCTTTCCTTCCCCCACCCCCCACCATGTACTAAGTCATTAATTGTCCTCTTATCAAAATTGAGTACATGGGATTCATGCCTCTCCATTTTTGTGATGCTTTACTAAGAATAATGTGCTCCACTTCCATCCAGGTTAATACAAAGGATGTAAAGTCTCCATCTTTTTTAATGGCTGAATAGTATTCCATGGTATACATACACTACAACTTGTTAATTCATTCCTGGGTTGGTGGGCATTTAGGCTGTTTCCACATTTTGGCAATTGTAAATTGAGCTGCAATAAACAGTCTGGTGCAAGTGTCCTTATGGTAAAAGGATTTTTTTCCTTCTGGGTAGATGCCCAGTGATGGGATTGCAGGATCAAATGGGAGGTCTAGCTGGAGTTCTTTGAGGGTTCTCCATACTTCCTTCCAAAAAGGTTATATTAGTTTGCGGTCCCACCAGCAGTGTAAAAGTGTTCCTTTCTCTCCACATCCACACCAGCATCTGCAGTTTTGAGATTTTGTGATGTGGGCCATTCTTACTAGGGTTAGACGGTATCTCAGGGTGGTTTTGATTTGCATTTCTCTAATAATTAGGGATGATGAGTGTTTTTTGAAATGTTTGCTTGCATTCATCTGTCTTCTTTTGAGAAGGTTCTATTCCTGGCTCTTGCCCATTGATATATGGGATTGTTGGCTTTTTTCATGTAGATTAATTTGAGTTCTGTATAGATCCTAGTTATCAAACTTTTGTCTGATTCAAAATATGCAAATATCCTTTCCCATTGTGTAGGTTGTCTATGTGCTTTGGTTGTTGTTTCCTTAGCTGTACAGAAGCTTTTCAGTTTAATTAAGTCCCATTTGTTTATTATTGTTGTTGCAATTGCCATGGAAGTCTTCTAGGTTAATAATATTCTGCTACATGGACATAGCATAATTTATTGAACCAATTACCTTTCATTGGACATTAAGTAATTTCTAATTTTAAAACTGTTCAAATAATGCTATAAAGAGCAGTGATTATTTACACTGGTTGCAGAGACACATGCCTGCAACTCCCTGTCATATCTCTCATCCTGCTGATAGTTGCCTCAATGATGTTTGAGATCTTCTAGATTGTGACCTATGAGAAGGCCAAGATAAAATGCACATATCTGTCTTATTCACTTTATCCTTAGCACTGTCCTATTAGTTGGCACATAGTACGTGACTATTGACTATTGACAATAGTCATTGACTATTTGTTGAATGATTGAAATGAAGCATGTGTCATTCGAAATCAGTAATTATGGTTTGAAAAAGATTAGTCATTCTCATATCTATGTTAGCAATTTTCACATATGATTTATTATGCTACATGCATTAAAAGTTTCCTCCTTTTCTTTATATAGTATTATGGTGATGAAGAAAATAATAATTTCACTTGATTTCCTACTACCCAGCCATAAACACAACCATTGTTAAGATTTTAGTGTCATATCCTTAATAGTCTTTTTTTTCTTTGCAGTCATACATTCATATTAATTATAGTTTTCACAAAAAAATGAAATTATTTATTCGGTCTTTAAAAATTTTCTTAAATTATTTCAGCCTTTTTTTTTAAAGGACATTTCTATGACATCAACTATTTCATTGTATGGATGTACCATTTAAAAGATATACATACATAAGCCCAGGTACAGTGGCTCACACCTGTAATCCTAACACTCTGAGAGGCTGAAGTGGGTGGATTGCCTGCCCTCACAGGTTTGAGAACAGCCTGAGCCAGAGTGAGACCTTGTCTCTAAAAAAAATAGCCAGGCAGGGCGGCATCTGTGGCTCAAAGGAGTCACCAGCCCCATATGCCGGAGGTGGCGGGTTCAAACCCAGCCCCAGCCAAAAACTGAAAAAAAAAAATAGCCAGGCATTGTGGTGGGTGCCTGGTCCCAGCTACTCAGGAGGCTGAGGTAAGGAATCATTTAAGCCCAAGAGTTTGAGGTTGCTATAAGCTGTGATGCTATGGCACTCTACCAACAATGACAATTGAGACTCTGTCTCAAAAAAAAAAAAAATGAAAATAAAATAAAAAATATACATACATATATACTCACACACACATAACCTTATATTCTTCTTGTAAGGGGTAAAATCTCATGAGAGTTTGCCATACTACTGAAAGCTTAGAAATTATTAATTTACATAATTCAAATTTACCAGTTATCCTGTCTCTGCTCTTTAGTATATTATACAAACATAATATAGTCTTATAATTGGTAAAATTATCTAAGGTGTTTAGAGTGGGGATGCGTGCTGGAGAAGAAATAAGTTTGTGATGTCATTCATTATCTTAAATGGTTTTTAGAAAAACATATTGATACTTCTTATGGAATGTTGGCCCCTCTCCTCAACTGAATAGATGATTTACAGTGGAAAATACCTGACAGACACTATTTCTTAGAGTCTGTCAATGGCTACCTTGTTTATAATATGAAGGTACTAATCATATTATTTCTTTTCCTTTTTTTTTTTTTGAAAAGTAAATTTATTTCAGGTTAATACAAGGGTACAAATAACCAGGTGAAAATATTTGATTTTGTTAGATAGAGTCCCTCTTGTGGTTATGTCCCATACACAAAAGGTGTGCTAAACTAATCATTTTCTTAACTCTATGTATTGATAACTGGAAATAATAGCATAAGCCACAATTTAAAGCTTTGTCTGTATTATTTATTGTCTTTTGTGAGTACTGATCGATTAAATTAAATCCTTGTGCCCTATCTTTTGCAACTGTTTTCTGGAAAACTGGCTTTTGGCATTTATACATGAAGCTTATTTAAATAAGTTTCTGGAAAACTGGCTTTTGGCATAATTTTACATGAAGCTTATTTAAATAAGTTATATAGGCCATGTGCTGTGGCTCATGGCTATAATCCCAGCACTTTGAGAGAGAGGAGAATCACTTGAGGCCAGGAGTTTGAGAACAGTGTGGCAAATATAGCAAGACCCCATCTCTACAAATCTTTAAAAAAATTAACCATGCTTGGTGGTACATGCTTACAGTCCTAGTTACTCAGGAGGTTGAGGCAGGAGTATCACTTGAGCTTAGGAGTTCAAGGGTATAATGAGCTATGATCATGCTACTGCACATTAGCCTAGATGACTGAGATCCTAATTGTAATAATAATAATAGTAGTAGTAAGAAGAAGGGTGGGGCAGAGGGAGGGATGAAGTTATAGGGAAAAACAATTTTGAAAAATGAGTTTTGTGCTTCATGATATTCTTGGGCAGGCAAATCAATAACAGAGAAGTACAATATAAGAGGAATTTGACCATCTGACATAGTGTTGCTTTTTATATCATTCTTTGTGTAGCACTTAAGAGGTCTACTACATTGTAAGAAGGCCACCTCTTTGTATGAAACAAAGATAAAAAAATTTTGGTACTTGACTTTGCAAAAGGTTACTAGAGATTTACTGCCAAAAAGTGCTGACTGCTTCCTTAAATCCATCTTAACTTCAAGGTCCTATCTGGGGAAGATAGATCTGATTTAGTAGCATTAGCTCACAGCACATACAGTTTGCATAATTTATTAGTTATGATTCATTCTAATATCTAGATTTATCTCTTTGGAGGAAACAATGGGATGGATGCCGCATCAAGACTGAACTTATACCCTGAAAATAACTTTAACCTTACAGTAGAAAGAAACAAATGCTGCTTTAATTATCATACTGTGAAAAATGATCACTGTTTCTTTGAAATGTCCCGGCGAAACATTATCTTAGTATTTCATTTTTCAGACGGTCCTCTGCTTAGAAAAAAACTATGTGCATCTTAAAAAAGAAAGACCATAACCCAGAGTTACAAGGTTAATTAAATCAGAAAAACAATTTAATTCTATAATAGTAAAATTGTCTTCTGAGGAAGCAACCATCAATATAATATCCACATTAGCTTCCTGTTGATGCAGAAATTATTGTAACAGGGCCAGCTTTTTACCAGCGCTCTTATAATCTTCACACTGCAGCTCTGCTCTTATCACAGCTTGTGGAATTAGACAGGAAATTTAGCCCTGGAAATAAGGAAGTTTCTCCTATATGGTTAAACCTTTGACAGTGTTTGAATATATATTACATTGGTGGCATTAGACATCCAGATTTCAAGGAGAGATTGCCATCATGTCCCATTCTTTTTAAAGTTCTTTTAGGAAAAGGAAAATCATAAATTGTCTTTCAGTTGGCATGATCATTGGTATAATAAACATTTTAAATACTTTCTAATTAAAATAAACATATAGAGTAAAACCTGTTATAGAAGTCAACATTGTATTAATGTATTTACTACTGTTTAATCTTTCCTAAATTTCTTTTTTGTCTATGGTGGCTTTATCTCAGTAAAGTGCTTCGAGTTGATAAGATTTATACTGAATAGGTTTTTTGAAAATAGCCAAGAGTAAATTTTAAATGTCTTACCACAAAAATAAGTAAGTGAGGTGATGGCAATGTTAATAAGTTTGATTTAAGCATTCCACGTTGTATATCAAATCATCACACATTGTACCCTGTAAAGCATACCATTATGATTTTAATTATAAATTAATTATAAAAAGATTTAAATTGAATGGGTTTTTTTTAATCCTCTTAGATGTGCATATAATTGTTTTGAATATGGGTACTAGTTAACATTTTTCTTTTATGTTTTTAGCTTACAAATTTGGAGAGAAAGTGGCAACACCACGAGCAAAACAATTTTGTGATGAAAGAATGTATCCTTTAAAAAGCCTCAAAGGAACTAAGTTATTTTTTTTTTAGGAATTTTTTTAAAGACTCAGATGAAATTTAGTTCAATGTGCACTTATCAATTACCTAATATGTATAAAACATTGAGCTAAACTCTGTGATGTAAATGAAATAAGACATAGTTTCCTCTCTATAATAGTTAGGTATTTGTGTGTGTGTGTGCCCCAAAGTAATTAATAGATAGCAGCCTCTAGGAATCGCCAGGGTTGGAGTACAGAGCTGTAACATGGCATAGTAATTAAGGGCACAGGTTTTGGAGTCAACATAGTGGTTCAGTACACGGGTTTTGGAGTCAGTAGTAACTCTACCACTTTGAAATTATGGACTTTGGGCAATTTATTTAAACAGTCTAAACCATAATTTTATCACATCTCTAAATACAGTTAATATTTCCTTCTCATACAGTTGTTGATAGAATTACATATAACCATATATGTAAAACCATATATATTCCAGGGCTGCCTGGAAAGTATCCAGGAATTGTTAATACTATTTTTAATTTTACATGCCTAGATACTTTGTGGACAGCCCTCATATATTTATACAATAAATAATATATCATTGTTTGTTGTTGTTTGTACTGCTGTAACTTGGATGTTTTAGCAGCAAAGGGAGGTAAACTGGAGTCATGAAAAGTTTACCTTCAAGCTCATCCATGTTTCAGCCAATTCAACTTCATCTCATTTCTACCAGGAGGTTACCTGTTTTCCATCTTACTGCTTATCTTTTTGTGTGATTGTAGGAGATAGCAAGTAGCTGCTGGGATATGTATTGTGGAATTGTAATAAACATTTTCTTAAATGTTGTTTTCTATTTCCTTCTTTGACCCGTTCAAGGCCATCTCTGCTCCGAGCAGTACATCTTGGCTCTGTGGTAGCTTAGGTTCTCTTCTAGGGTGTGCTGGCTTTCAGCTCAGAGGTATCATAGATCCCAGCTTACTTAGAACAGTGTAACATTCAGAAGAACCATGTTCTAAAATTGTCTCAAGAAGTCAAGGAATTCAAAGACCAAATGACCAAAGATTTTGACAAATTGAGACAAGAAGTTGCAGCCCTCAAAGATCTGAGAAACACAGTAGAATCCCTCAGCAACAGAATGGAGCAAGCAGAAGAAAGGATTTCTGACTTGGAAGACAAAGCTTTTGAACGCTCCCAAGCTACAAAGAGGAAGAGAAATGGAAGGCAAAAATGGATCATTCTCTCAGACAGCTCTGGGATAACTCGAAGAAAACCAATATTCGCCTTATAGGGATACCTGAAAACGATGAAGTGGTGTCACAAGGCACAGCGTTTCTTCTTTATGAGATTATGAAAGAGAATTTTCCAGACATGCCAAGCAATTCTGAAATTCGGATAGCAGACAGTTTCAGAACCCCAGCACTACTCAACCCGAAGAAAACATCCCACAGGTACATCATAATTAAGTTCACTGAAGTTAATATGAAGGAGAAAATTTTGAAAGCAACCAGATGCAAGAAATCCAAGAGCAAGAATATTAGAATAACTGCAGATCTCTCTGATCAAACCTTTCAAGTGAAAAGAGAATGATCATCGACTTTTAATCTCCTAAAACAAAATAACTTTCAACCCAGGATCTGGTATCCAGCTAAATTGAGTTTCATTTATGATGAAGAAATTAAATACTTTAATGACATCCACATGTTGGATAAATTTGCCATAACTAAACCAGCTCTCCAGGATATTCTCAGACCTATTCTCCACAATGACCAGCGTAATCCTCCAACGCAAAAGTAAACTCATCCAAAAACTTTTTATCAAAGTCCAACTTCCACAGCGAGGAAAGGATTAAAAATGTCCACTAGATTTTCTTAAGATTTATCAATACTTTCAATTAATGTGAATGGTTTAAATTGTCCTCTAAAGAGGCATAGGTTGCCTGACTGGATACAAAAACTCAAGCCAGATATCTGCAGCATACAAAAGTCTCACCTTACCTTAAAAGATAAATATAGACTCAAGGTGAAGGGATGGTCATCTATATTCCAGGAAAATGGTCATCTATATTCCAGGCAAATGGAAAACAGAAAAAAGCAGATGTTGCAATGTTATTTGAAGATACATCAGAATTTAAACCAAACAATGTAAGGTAGGATAAAGACGGATATTTCATATTTGTTTATTGTAATACTCATTATTGATTTATATTATTATTATTTTTGCACCCAGAATGCACCTCAATTTATGAGAAAAACTCTAATCGACATGAGTAACTTAATTTCCTCCAGCTCCATATTAGTTGGAGATTTTAATACTCCTTTAGCAGTGTTGGATAGATCCTCCAATAAGAAGCTAAGTAAAGAAATTTCAGATTTAAACCTAACCATTCAACAATTGGATTTAACAGACATCTACAGAACATTTCATCCTAATAAAATTGAATACACATTCTTCTCCTCAGCCCATGGAACATACCCCAAAATTGATTACATCTTAGGTCACAAGTCTAACCTCAGCAAATTTAAAAGAATAAAATGCATCTTCATTGCATCTTCTCGGACCACCATGGAATAAAAGTTACACTCAATAATAACAGGAATTTGCATACTCAAACAAAAACATGGAAGCTAAATAACCTTAGGCTGAAGGATAGATGGGTCATAGACGAGATTAAGAAGGAAATCACTAAATTTTCAGAACAAAACAACAATGAAGACATGAATTATCAAAACCTCTGGGATACTGCAAAGGCAGTCCTCAGAGGGAAATTTATAGCACTGCAAGTCTTCCTCAAGAAAACGGAAAGAGAGAAAGTTAACAACTTAATGGGACATCTTAAGCAACTGGAAAAGGAAGAACATTCCAACCCCAAACCCAGCAGGAGAAAAGAAATAACCAAAATCAGGGCAGAATTAAATGAAATTGAAAACAAAAGAATTATACAACAGACCAATAAATCAAAAAGTTGGTTTTTTGTAAAGATCAATTAAACAGATATACCTTTGGCTACCTCTAATCAGGAAAAAAGAGTAAAATCTCTAATTTCATCAATAAGAAATAGTAAATAGCCAAAAAGCCTGGACAACTGCTGAGGAGACACTTGTGCCTTGGTGTCTCCTTCACTTTACACTTGGGACTAAATGTGGAACCCCCATTTCCTATGCCTACGTCAGTTTCTTGTGAATTTCCTAGGCCTGATTTCCATGGATGGACTGTGTCCATTCATTGATGCACTCATTCACCTTCCCCCTGGTGGAAGGGACTGCATTCATTCGTTTCCTGGCCAAGGAACCCATACACCTATATATACCCTGAGGCTAGAGGCCTAGAGGAGGAGACGGGGAAAGA